>CAUYRT010100077.1:0-23300 GCA_963574885.1 Lepilemur ruficaudatus | reverse complement strand
TTAAACATTTTTTAAGTTGAAAACACTAATTAAAGAAATGGCGATGAAAAATTTTATTAATAATTTAATAATCAGTTAAGATTATTCTAGTCCTTTTAAAAATGTGAGAGTATGTTGTGTGCTTTATCGAAGATCAGTTGGTTGTAGATAGATGGTTTTATATCTGGGTTCTCTATTCCGTTCCATTGGTCTATGTCTCTCCTTTTGTACTAGTACCATGCTATTTTGGCTACTATAACCTTGTATTAATGGCATAAAGTCTGGTAATATTGATGCCTCCAGATTTGTTCTTTTTGCTTAAGATTTCTTCGGCTATTTGGGCTCCTTTTTGGTTCCAAATGAAGCATAGAATTATTTTTTCCAGATCTGTGAAATATGATGTTGGTATTTTGACAGGGATTGCATTGAATCTGTAAATCACTTTGGACAGTATGGACATTTTAACAATTTTGATTCTGTTGATCCATGAGCATGATGTGTTTTTCCATTTGTTTGTGTCATCTATGATTTCTTTCCTCAGTGTTTCATAGTTCTCCTTGTAGAGATCTTTCACCTCCTTGGTTAAGTATATTCCCAAGTATTTTATTTTCTTTGTAGTTGTTGTGAATGGTATTGAGTCTTTGATTTGACTCTCAGCTTGACTGTTATTGGTGTATAGGAATGCTACTGATTTGTGTACACTGATTTTGTAACGTGAGACTTTGCTGAATTTATTTACCAATTCCAGGAGTCTCTTGGTGAAGTGTTTGGGATTTTCTGGGGTACAAGATCATATCATCAGTGAAAAGTAATACTATGACTTTCTCTTTCCTGATTTGGATACTCTTTATTTCTTTCTCTTGCCTGGCTGCTATGGCAAAGACTTCTAGTAGTATGTTGAAGGAAAGCAGTGACAATGGGCACCCTTGTCTTGTGCCAGTTCTTAGGGGGAATGCTGTCAACTTTTCCCTATTCAGTATGATGCTGGCTATGAGTTTGTCATATATGGCTTTGACAAAGAAGACAACAACATACACTGGGGAAAGGAGGCCCTATTCAATAAATGGTATACTGGGAATGCTGGATAGTCACATACAGAAGAATGAAACAGGACCCTTATCTCTCACCATATACTAAACTCTTCTAGACATTGTCCTAGGCAAAGAATTTATGACTAAGATCCCAAAGACAAATATATCAACAAAAAAGTAAATAAATGGAACTTGATTAAATTAAAAAGAGTCTGCATAGCAAAGGAAATAACCAATAGAACAAATGGACAACCTACAGAATGGGAGAAAATATTTGCAAACTATCATCCGATAAAGGGCTAATATCAAGAATCTACAAAGAACTCAAACAAATCAGCAAGGACAAAAAAAAAAAAAAAACAACCCTATTAAAAAGTGGCCAAAAACATGAACAAAAGCTTTTCAAAAGAAGACAAATGGCCAACAAACGTATGAAGAAATGCTCAACATCATTAATCATTAAAACCACAATGAGAAATCACCTTACCCCTGTCAGAATGGCCACTATTAAAAGGTCAAAAAAAAAAAAAAATAGATGCTGGCATGGATACAAAGAGAAAGGAATGCTTATACAGTGTTGGTGGAATTGCAAATTAATAAAACCTCTATGGAAAACAGTAAGGAGAGAATCCTCAAACAAATAAATGCAGGCTTACCATTCAACTCACCAATCCCACTGCTGGGTATCTACTCAAAGGAAAAGAAGTCATTTTATCAAAAAGAACCTGCACTCATATGTTTACTCCAGCACAATTCATAGTCACAAAGATGTGGAATTCACCTAAGTGCCTATCAATTCATGAGTGGATTAAGAAAATGTGTATATACACACATATGTATATACACATACACACACACACACACACACACACACACATCATGGAGTACTACTCAGCCATAAAAAGGAATGAAATAATGCCTTTTGCAGCAACTTGGATGGAACTGGAGACCATTATCCTAAGTGAAGTATCTCAGGAATGGAAAACCAAACATCGTATGTACTGTCTATAATTGGGAGCTAATTGATGGGCACACATGGTTACAAAGAGATGTAAAGGTCATAAGGAAATCAAAGGGGTGGGGAGAAGGGGAGGTTAAACACCTACCTATCAGGTACAATGAACTCTGTTCAGGTGATGAGCGCACTAAAAGCCCCAACTTAAGCATTATAAAAGGTGTCCATGTAACAAAAACATTTGTACCCCCTTAATATTTTGAAATAAAAAAATGTAAAAAACGTGGCAGTAAATTGTAGGCCTTCTATTTTAAAGGAGTTAAAGAAACATGCTTTTAAGCAAATGATATTTCCTTCTTAGCAAAAATCATTTGCTTTTTATGGCATCAGGGACAACAGGGGAAAAAAAATGTCACAATGATTACGATAGTCTAAAACAATGGTTCTCAACTCCTGGCGTGCATCAGAATCAACTGGAGAGCTTGCTAAAATATAGGTTGCTGGGCCTTACCCTTAGAGTTTTTGACTCAGTAGGTCTGGGGCTGGGCCCAGGAATTTTAATTTCTAACAAGTTCCCAGATGACGCTGATGCTGCTGTTCTAGGCAACATACCTTGAAAACATATACTTTGAGAATGGCTCATCTAAAATAATCCTTTGGCAATTAAGTAGTTGGTCAAAATAAAAAAAAAAAAAAAAAAAAACCGAAGTAGCTACAGATTCAAGCACACCAGAGACAAAGAAAAACTACTTAGTTATTCTTACGTCAAATATTCTGTAGAGTCTTAAGTTAAATATCTTGAGGCATTAAGTAAAACTTCTTATTTTGACCCTGTCAGGTACTGACTGCCAACATGTCTGACCCTAAACAATAAAATCCAAACATAATTTTTTAGAGTTTAAAATTGCTGCTAAAGAATTGTAATTTCACAAATCCAGCCAAACGTATACATTCCAAACTACTAGATTAAACTTGAACTTTTCTAAACATTAAATAAAACCACAAAGGCAAGAGTTCTCAATTTTTTCTTCTTTCAAAACCACAGACGAGCTAATTCTCCAGATTGTGGAATGTACAATAATAGGTCATTCTCACAAAATAAACCCAAGCGGTGAATTATATCTCTTCAAACTAGGTGGTGTCTTAAGTCAACAAGGGTAACTTTTTGACTGTCATGCTGACAGGCAGATTTTGTGACATTTATGGACCTCACAGAAACAGAAAC
Source organism: Lepilemur ruficaudatus (assembly GCA_963574885.1). Taxonomy (NCBI): domain Eukaryota; kingdom Metazoa; phylum Chordata; class Mammalia; order Primates; family Lepilemuridae; genus Lepilemur; species Lepilemur ruficaudatus. The sequence goes on along the minus strand of CAUYRT010100077.1, from coordinate 20,110 downwards.
ATGTAACAATAAATTTAAGCAAGGGAATAAAAAATGGGTTTGTGTGGTGTCTGTAAAAGCTCCTTAAAGAAAATTTGTCGGAGGTTGACTATAGCCAACAAACGGCTACCCTGTTAAACCCTGTTTCCTAGAGCTGCATTCTTCTGACCAGAAATATGAAAGACATGATGTTGTTTAAGGCCTTAAAAGCTGGCTCATGTCTCACTCAGATACTATGTGCCATCTTCTTCAGGATATTCCTGGATATGAGTAACTTCTCACCGACAGAAGAAAATAAAAACCATTAACTAGTTATCAATCTTAAGCTATGAGAATTAGAGTGAGTTTTCTCATCTGTAATGATAAAAAATTTTGACCCCGTTCCTCAACAGTACAGAAGAGTTCCTTTAAGTTTTTGCTACGCAGTATTTGCGAATCCTTGCCTAGGAGTTATATGAACACTAAGTAGTACTTACTTTTTACATGTGCAGCTTAGGTCAGTATGTTAAACAGAATAGATTCTATTTTATGAATTCTATGTAGCACTCTTTATGATATATGACTCTTCAGTTTAACAATAATGTTCTTGGCTTGTTATAAACAACATAATGGAAAACCAAGAGGTGTTTGCATTTTGTAATTCCATTCTAAAAAATCAATGGAACTAAAAATGTCCAGAAGCATGCCAATACTCGCAGAATCTTGCAGTACTTTTTGAAAGATGGAGATGGAGGGAATTTCATAAGATATTGGTATAGTTCCTCCTCAAGTAGCCAGGAGTCTCAACATGTCATGCCTCATACTCTAAAACAGTGTTTCTCAATTGGAGGTGATTTTTGTCTTGAGAAGACATTTAACAATGTCTGGAGACATTTTTGATTGTCACAACTGGAAGGGTGCTACTGGCAGTTAGTGGGTAGAGGTTATGGATGCTGCTAACCATCCTACAATGCTCAGGCTCCCCCCCCCCCCCGCAACTAAGACTTATCCAGCACAAAATGTCAATAGTGCCACTGCTGAGAAACTCTGCTTTAGAACAACTAAGACATTAATAATATAAATAAGGAGATGTGATATATCATAATAACATAGCTTGATCATCCCTGTAAACATTCTATTATTTATCTGTATTAATGTATATAAAAAAATCCCTTCCTAGAGAGCTTTTTATGGCTGTTATAAAATCAAACTATACTGACATGCAGGCTTTAAGGAGGCAACAATTAGGGGGCAGAGGCCAAGCTACAAGAAAATCTCAGCCCCAAACCAAAGAATCTTCATGAGCCATTAATCTCTAAGCTACCCACAGAGAGATCTTTCTACACAAGTACACATGGAAGATAAGGGGTGCCAAGTACAGCCAGAGGTACTGAGAGGTTGGCATTGAGACACAAGGTTAAAGTCTGTCCAAGAGATGACAGTGGGTTTTCAAAGAACACTGTTTGGATTCCAAGGACATAAATTGACCATTAGTTTATCTGCTGGATAATAATCAACCATGGTATAGAACTTGTTTTAAATGAAAGGTGATCTGTTCTCCATTTTTATTGCTGACAAAGAGATAAAAGAAGATTTATCTCTTGAAAATGTAAAGACTAAAGGGATCCTTAGGTGGCTTAGGTGAAGCTCTGTCTTGTGAGAGAATTATGGACCATGGAGGTGGTCTGAAGTCTTGCAATTCTTTTCTACAATTGAGGAACATCAAAGGAAGTGCTAGAAATATCAGCAAGAATAATGGACATAACAATAGCTGTTGACAGTGCCTAAAACACCACCTTCTTCATACAAGATGCTCAATAGACATTTCTTGAATAAATAAATGAAGAATGACAGAAATATGTGACTCCTTTCTCTTCTGCAAACACAAACCTGTAATCGATTAATATGCCTGACTCATCCTCTTTAGGACAGCAGGTTTGGTCAGGCTGGTTTCAAAGGGACTGCTTTGGTAACCATGGCAGGAAAGCATACACATCTATCCCAAAATAGAACTAAGCATGAAAAGTCAGTCCATGCCTTATTCAGGTAATAACTGACTGGTGAAACATTCCATATCTATTCTCACAAACCTTCTAGTTCCAATGCAAATAAAGAATTAGCTGATATTGCCCAAGAAATGACATCAATTCTAATCATTCAATGCATATATATGAACAGAACAAAGCAGCAACCCTTCACACCTGACCACTTTCAGCCCTTCTGGGACTGGTAGGAGGAAATCTAAGCTGGATTTCTCAAAATGTGGTCCACAGATCACCTATGTCTGTATCACTGAGGGTACTAAATTCAGATCCTGGCACTGTACCTCTCATTATAAAATTGGAATTGTCCAGGGGTACTCCTAGGAACCTGCATTTTAACATGTTCCCTGGGTGATTTTCATGCACACTAATGTTTGAGAAACCCTCTGTAAAGGGATAGTTTGCTCAGGGAAAGTCAGAATCCTAGAGTTATTGAAAAAAAAGTTTCCCCATCTCTTAGCTAGGTTATGAGAGCTTTAAGAACAATGGCTAGCTTACTCAGCGGAAGAATTGTTTAAAAGGTTAAAAGAGGCTGCAGAAGACCCAACATCAAGACTATTAATTTTGTGATGCATTTGATTTCTCACATGGTGAATTCTGAGTTGCTTGATCCAACTCCTTCCAAGCTACTCTGTGTTTCTCTACATGCCTTGGGAATCTCTGACAGAGATTACATTACCCACGTATGAATTCTTTATACTTTGATAAAGAGAAGAAAACTGACATCCATGTCTATTTTATTTATGTGGGTTCTTTAGTAAGTAACAAAGATATCACACCTTGATTTTTCTTTTCAGGCTACCATAAAGACTAAAGGGATCCTTAGGTGGCTTAGGTGAAGCTCTGTCTTGTGAGAGAATTATGGACGATAAGTGCAGTGAGGCATAGAAATTGTAAAATGTCAGTAACCCCCCAAATCTGAGATTTGCTATGAGATTCGTTTTTGTTCTAAAGAGTGAAATAGGTATCTAATATTTGGGGAATTCAGTTAATCTCATATAAAATAATGAAATGAAGAGAAGAGTAGAAGGATTTGGAATAGTTCTGATTCCATACCCTTACAAAGAATTTTAATAACCAAAAGTGATACTGGCCATATCTATGCAAACATCAAAAATCTACTTTTTTGCTAATCTGAAAAAAATCTCTCTTTTGATTTTTCATGAACTACAAAGTAAATTCTTCTACAAAATGATAACATAAACATCACATCAATGAAAACCAAGGACATAACTTCAAATGCAATATTCATAAAATTAGTTAACAAATATTTACTAAGCAACTATATAGTAAATTATGATGGCCACAAATTCTTTGCCATTGATCCTGTCAAGAGGTGAAGATCATTTCCCTTAACTGAGTCTAGGCTGGCCTTGTGAATACTTTGATGAATAGAAAACATCAAAAATAACCCTTTACCACTTCTGGGTATAAGTAAGCCTTAAAATAGCCTGGCACTATCACTTTTGCACTCTTGAGAGCCAGTCATCGTGCTGTAAAGAAGTCTGCATTGGACTGCTAATGCTGAGCAGACTAAGGAGAGAGGACTTAGATGATGAGGAGTCATTTTGTATGTTTCAGCCTCAGCTGAACTTTCAGCTAAATGCTATTGCAGAGAGATCCTGGCCACCCCATGTGGAGAAGAGCCACCTAGTTGAACCCAGTCAATATAAAATAAAGTGTTGTCTTAAACCACTACATTTTGGATTGGTTTGTTATGCAGCAATAGAGAACTAAAACAACCACTATGCATTATATTAATCACTGTTCTAAGTCTTAGAACTAAAACAGAAAAAAAATTTAGGCAAAGTTTCTCTATTTGCTCTGGATTAATCAACTATTGGTTAAAATACAAGTAGGTTGATAGTAAAGGTTGTATTTCTGGTGGGCATTTCATTTTAATAAGAACTGTTATTTTCTCTGCAATATACTTAGAGACTTTATTTTCTCTTAATTTATTTTCTTTTTCTTTAGTTGTTCCAACTGAGGAGTGGAACTAAATATATTATCACCAATATAATGTTTATGTATCCTAAAAGGCTGACATAAAATTTTCATCAAACCAGCATGTATTGTTATTTTTGAAAAATAAAAGCAAACCAACTCTAAATTATAAATAGAATAACTCAATATATTAGTACAGTTAATAATTTAGCTGGCCACTATACTATTCAAACTCTATTTCAGAGTTTGAATAAATGAAACTGGGTGTCCACAATTACTATTTTAACAATTCCTTACTGTTTCACTGAACTTACCTCATTCTGGGTTATTTACTTTCTAAGTTAATTCCTTTGGGGATGGGATGAAGGCTATCTTGTAATTCCTCTACCTGGAATGTTACTCTTCTCCCTCTTCATTGCTTAAATCCTCCTTATCTTAAATACACACCTCCTTGCATTAACTTTTTAGGCTATAAATTCCTTAAAGGCTGAATTCAGCCATGGAACTTACTAGCTAAACATCTTTTTGTTTATTCTTATTTTTAAATCTGGTTGCTGCCCTGAAACATTCTAAGTAAAGTATAAACATCTCTGCTTCTCAGATTGTAAGAGAGAGAAATGACTTTGGTCGTTTCCTGAGGCTACTTTTAAAAACACCATGCATCACTGTTTTGGGAGCTCACATGGATAATGGCAGAGAGAAAGTTTTTATATGATAGGGTTGCCATTTGCTTAGAACTTACGAACGAAGTGGTGTGAACATCTGTTGTTCCTAAGGTCTTTGCATGTCAAGTAAGAACTATCCAAGCATTCTTTTCTCAAAGGATGCTAAATGCAAAACACAGCTGTCTGTGACCTTGGGAGACCTAACTATTAATAGTATCTGCAAACAAGCTTATGTAAGCGTACCTTGGCCAGCCTTGTTCCTAAAGGCCTCTCTAACTGAGTTTTAGTAAAGGGTCTTCTGGGAAGAGGTGTCTCTTGTCTGAACTGTAATTTGAAAAGTAAGCTTTCTCTGTATTGTATCCTTAACTACAGAGAACACAATACTGGGCAAGAAACGAGAACAGAGCTGTAAAACACTAAGTCTGGATGATTTCCAGGCTGCAAAAAACATCTTGTTAAACAGCTTTATTAGTGGCTTGGAAATTTGAGCAGATATTACATTAATAAGTTCCTCAGATGGTACTAAAAGTAGAGATGGTAGGAGAGACAGAGGTGAGGCCAAGCAATATTAATGGATCCATAGAGATTAGAAAAATGGACAGTAAAGTACACCATGAATTCAGTCTGGCAAAATACAATGAAGCACAAGCATCCAGGAAAAAATAACTCAGAAGACTGACATTCAGTGGGTGAATGAAACCTCGAAAGCATGTCAAAAGCAACTGGATGGATATTGCAACCCACAGATTAGATAGGATTTTGCAATGTAACAGAAATAGCAAAGCATAAAGTCTATGTGAAGCTGCCTATCTGAAGGCCTCAGCAAATGCTGATGACGGTTTAAAAAAAAAAAAGTGAAAACAGCTCAGCCCTTGGGTCTAACAGTGAAAGCACCTGGACTTCTGCTTTGCCTTTAAACATTCTTTCAAAAAGATGAAAAGTACCTTGAGAGTTCTTTAGAGGGAAAACATATTTACAGAGATAAGCGTATGATGAGAGATTAAAGGAATGAAACAAACCTCTGCTGAGCAATGACAAAAAGAGGTATTTAACTCTGATCAAAATTATTGTTTATACTTTAAGGGTTTTCCAGCCAAGATAATTAACAAATACATTTCTTAGTTATACATATGGCAGATGAAACAGTGAATTTCCAGGAAGCATCAGCTCCCTACAAAGCTCTGTAGTTGAAAGAAGACTCAGGATCACAGAATTTTAGAGAGTGAAGGGTCTTAGAGATGATACATTTTGTGTCTTCAAAGTGAGGTCTGAGGGCCACCTAACTTGAAATTACCTGGAGAGCTTATTAGAAATGAAGATTTCCAGGCTCCCACTCAGCCCTCCTGAATCCTACTACCCAAAAGGGAAAAGCCTAAGAAGCTTGCAGAGTTTAAGACACGTTTATAGATAAGGAAAGCCAGAGGCCCAGAGAGATAAATTGCTCAAGATCGGGCACCCATAGGTCCTGATTTCCAGTCCAAGCCTGTTATTACCACTATGGGATGAAACTCTCCCCAAATCTATAAACTGCCTTTACAGATTAATTATTAACATATTGTGTGATTTTTTTTGAGAATTTAATTCACATTCTAAATGCTGCTTCATTTTAATTCTTGTGTAATAAGGAGGGAAGATAAAAGAAAATACAGAACAAAGACCAGAGTAGGAAGTAGACAGCAAAAAGTCAGGCCAGGAGCAGAAGTAAGAAATGAGTAATTAGCCGCTGGTTAAGATGACATCATATCTACATGCGTGAAGTTAAATCACAGTCAGTGAACAAAAAGGTCCTTCAGTCCCTTCCATTCCCCCCTCCAAAGCATACACTGTAGAACAAAAAGGTTGAGAGAAACTGACCCTGAAAGTAACCTGAGGTTAATAAACAGGTCTGGCTTAACCCCATGGGCCTTGCCCAAGTTCTTGAAAGAGGAGCCAGGGGTTTTAGGAAAGACTGTGGCTCTCTTGGGACTAATTCTGAATCTGCTATCTTGGCAGAGACATGAGATGGGTAAATGGAAATGTCTTCTCTGGGACATCACACAAGGACGGCAGTGTAAGGATACACTCCCCGGTTCCTACATCATTTCTAAATACAAAGTGCCCTATGAAGTAGAGAGAGAACCACATGATGGTCTATATATATTCAAAGGGCTTTCTTATAGTTTCTTAAGTCTCACAGAGTTATTGTTTAAACAATCCAAGAATTGCTGGCCAGAATATTAAAGACATTAAACCAAACCTCTCATCTTCCTCTTCCCATGATTGGGTGACAGTTTTAGAATCCCATCACCTTTTAGATTCCCTGATTTATAATGGCTCCTAACTTCTGTCTTCTTTAACTTTTGGCTATCAGGAAAAGAAACAATTTTAAAAAAGCTTCCAAGGAAAGAGAGCTCATAAAAGGAAGAGAAGTTCAAAGAACAAATTATGGTCCTTCCTAATGTCCAAGCTTCCTAAAAAAATGTGAAATCTCTGCCTCATTATCATATTTCTCTTTTGTAGGGCGAAGGATGTAGGGAGGAGAACCAGATTGTGGCTTGTCTCTGTACCCATTTCTGTGGCAGCAATTGTTCTAGATTGTTTTCTTGTCTCATTAGGAGTCTGTTGTTTGAAAAGCAACCACATTGCATTGACACGGCCTCTTTTAGCAAAAACTGGCCAGGCAGTGTTTCAGGTTGGCTATTTCTGGTTTTGACAGTTCCCATTTAATTAAATCCCTGTAAGGGGAATCTGGGTTTGCTCCAAGACAAACCAAAACAAAGAGAACTAACATAGACCCCGAAAAATATACCTTTATATAAATACAGCTTTATAAAAAATCATTATTATAAAAAAATCAAATGTTTGACATGCAAAGAAATAAAAAAAAAAAGAAAAAACCAGGGACCGAACTTCAAAAGTAAGATGTATTCTCAAAGCATGGTTTTTACTAGCTTTCAGTAAAAGAAAAAGCTCATTTTATTATAATTTGTCAAACATACTGACTATAGAATAAATTTGCACAAGGATTTCTGGAACATGATGAGAGATCCACAGAGAAAATAGTAGCAGGAAGATATGCATTACATTTTAGATTGGAAAAAGGCTCTGGAAAACAGATTTCACAGAAAAAGTTAATACAAGGGAAGAAAGCCCCTAATTTTTTATAAAGTCACAACACTGACATCTTGTCTGTTCCCAGAGTGCAGGGATTCAGTAGCAGAAAGCTTTGCCTTCAGTTTCAGAGCGGGCTTAGGAAAGCAGCGAACTGTCTGTGCCTGGAGGGCCCAGGGGGGCTTTTAGATTTAGAGCTCTGGTACTCCACTGTAGGATAAACAGCTCTGGATTCTTCTTTAATGACAACAGCATATCAGTTCCTTTTGAGGTTACAGCATACGTAAACAGGATCTGCCTCATATTTTCCAGTTGTGGAGGAGGGAAGGGGGAAAAAAAGGCCCCCACAAACCTTTCCCTGAAGTTAACTGTGGAAGACTTGCTTTTACTTGCATGCAAGACTGAAAAAAGGGAAGGAGAACCAGTATGCAAAATGTCCCCAGAAAGGAAACAGGAAAACCATTACTTCCTCTGTGAGAACATAAGTGGGCAATCAAAGGGAAAAAAGGTAATGAATGCAGACCTCTAGGGTTTTAAAAGGAAAGGGATACAAGCTTAAAAAGAGCAAGTTGAGCAAAAAGGCTCTTAATGAAGTCTTTCTGGTGCCAAGACCCACAGAGGTATCAAACAGGAGGTCTTGCCCAGCTCAGGCCTTGCTCTCTACTTGCATGCTGAAGTGAACACAGGTTGTCACTTTAACAGAGACCAGTAGGCTATTTCCTAGGATCCCTTGAAGTATAGTACTGGTACTGAAAACTTCTTGGCCTTCTTTGAGAAACTCTTACAAAATTTGCTAAATGAAGGCATTTACTCTTAGAATTCTGTCTCTTGTACCCTGAGCCAAAGTTCCTTATTTGGTTTTGACCAAAGAGCTGAAGAGAAGATTTCAAGATCTCTGTTTTCTTGACCTGAGCCTATAAGTCCTCTTCCCCTCCCCCCAATCTCCTCCACCCCAATATTTGCCAGGAAGCTGCAGACAAAAGTTATCTCATTTATATTTAAATGTACACTTCAGTGATATGAAAGCTTGCTTCATTTTGCTGTCATGGGCCAGCAAACTTTTTCTGTAAAGGGCTTGATAGTAAAGATTTCAGCCTCTGCAGGCTACGCAGTCTCTGGCACAAGAACTCAGCTTTGAGGTTGCAGCATGAGAACAGTCACAGACAATACATAAACAAATGGGTGGAATTCCAATAAAACTTCATTTATAAAAACAGGTGGTGAACCAGATTATAATGGGCCCACAGGTTATAATTTGTGATTTTTGGTATTAGTTCTCCCCAGTTCTATAACAGGGTTCTTAAAAAGTGACAGGCAGATGGTTTCCATTTTTTTATGCACATACACATAAACTAATTATACTTTGTCTCTGATACAGATTAAGATATGTGTTAATGGATGTAAAATACTTCTAAAAGTGCTCTTCAAACATATGCTATCATCATTATTTTCCCTACCCTCAGACAAAAGCAGCCTCAATGTTCACTCATTCTGGTGAGGTTTTTATCAACAAGTTAGAGAAAGTGGGGTTGGTAGTTCATGGAGAAGGAGAGGATTATTTCTTGGATTGAAATAGCTCGAGTCCCTCGAATTTGAGAACCTCTATTCTTTGGCAAGCTGTCAAAAATAAATAAAACTACACATTATCAAGTGGGGTCAGGTGATAAATTTTCACCACCTCTGTCCAGTACATATTCTATATTTCAGCTGTGCTCATGCAATCCCCTATTTATGGACGGCAACAAATACTTCCTAATTGTTGCAAAGCAGACTGTACCAACCGAGGAATGGTGGGTGGTGGTGGTGGTGGTGGAATGGCTGGTTGGTTGACAGTTGAGAGGCTGGAACTGGATACCAGAGAAGGTGTCATAGTTTTACAAAGCACTGCAAAGAATGAGTGTCATTGTAAACACTGAGTGGTGCAATCGATCACAAGAGAAAAATCAGAGGCCAGTTAGTTAGGATCAGGAGCATGGGGGAAGCTAGGGAGTCAGCCAGAGACAACTCAGTTATTTGAGTCCCAAGCCTGAGTCAATGAGAGCTCTCAGAACCATGCTCAAGTTTGAGTCCAGATTTGGAAATGCAGGGAACCAACTGGGGCAGGTGGCTATTGACAAAATAGTCTCCCATCAGTTTTAGGCACATTCCATTTGCAGCTGAATAATCCATGGGTCTGGGGAGTTAGAGCTAAAAGATCTTGGCACATGAGATTTGCAGTGTCTAAGATCAGTAGACCTTTGGTTCAGAGCCCCTGCCTAATGTTTTGTCCTAAAATACAGTCCACGTACACTCAAGAGGGTGAGTGATGAGTCCAACATGCTCATCTGGAAGAATGACACTCCTAAGGCCATTGAAGATGACAGTTTTATCCTAATGTGCTGATTAGTTTGCCATACAGAAGAATTGTCCTTTGAACCTCTGTAGGTGAGAGTTCTCTATATTTCAGTATGTTTGTGGATCAAGACACTAAATTTTAAAAATGTAATTAGGTGGTATGGCAAAGTCCCCCTGAGGACACCTGGTTGATGGGTCACTGGTTCACACCTAGGAGATAACGAAGCTGGGTGCCCAGTAAGTGTGAACCTTGAGAACTTTAATTACCTCTTCAGATTGAAAGTTGTCACAGAGAGGAGGAAACCAAGAGCCAGTGGCAGCTGACAGGAAAAGAACCAGGGTAGGAAGAAGAAAATGACAATGAATGAAGTCAAGAGGGAAAGCCAGACAAGGATCATTTGGGAGGAACAGTCTTGGCCAGGATAGGGCAATTTTGGAGTAGTAAGAGAAAGGCTTGAGTATGGCCCAGGAAAGATCTGTCTGGAAGTTGGCTTCCAGAGCTGACCCCAGGATATCAAAGATGGGGCTTGGCTATCACTGGAACCAGTAGTATGGAAGACCCACAACCTTGGGCTTCTCTGAACTTCCTCTATCCCTTCTTTCATGTAAATTTTAGTGAATGCTTTGAAACCCAGCAGGCTCAGGGAGAGGAGACAATATCCACTCTGATTGCCTTTCTCAGGTGAAGGCCGGGCTATAGCAAATGGGAGAAGCTGACAATCTTAGCAGGGAACTAAGCAGGAACAGGAGGTCACAGTCCATGTCCCTTACTGTCTTCTTGACCTACAAGTTTCTCTGTGATATAGAGTAGTTGTGTAGTAAATACAGGTTCTTAATATATGGAATGGGTGAGAAAAAAAATCAGGATAAATTCTAATTCCTTTTTTCCACATCCCTAGCATAAATTGATAGTGATATGTTTGAAATAGGAGGTAATTATAAGGACTTAACATAGAAAGGAAGTTTGCAAATGCCAGTTCACCCAATAAAAAGAGTAGCTTCTCTTTAAAAACAAAACACTTTTCTTTTATAAAAAGAATTTTGCATACTTTTATCCTGTATAACTGAACAGCTTAAAAGCAAAACAAACAGAAAAGGCATTATGTAGGAGAGAATTTAGTTAGGACAATCATACACAAAGAAAACCAGAAGTCTTTACTTGTAGGCAACTTTTGATGAACTTGGGGCAGCAACTTATTGCAACCCCATACAGTCTCTTAAATTGGCACAAGATTAATCTGGTAAGTTTTATACTTTGCAATGTATTTAGGTCGAAAACTAAACTGATTAGGAGAGTAAAGCAACATTATTTAAAATGCGGGTCCTAAGAAAAAGCAGAATGTTCAAAATCAGCACTAGTGTAAAAAATATTTTTGATTCATTGGTTAGAAGAGACCAAACAATCATTTCAGACATTTCTATCACTTTTACAGTAATCACACTCTTTAGTAATATGGTGATCCACTTTCCCCAAAAACTTGCAAGGGAGAAATAATTGACCTCCCCTTCAAAATCTAATTTCAATCAACATTTCCAAGGGCAGCATTCAATGTTTCCTACAATAATGGGTTTCAGAACCATGCTCTGGCCACAACAGAAGTGTGCAAAGAGCATTTAGAGTTAGCCATTTGGCAATAATTGTCCAAATCCATGGCATCTTTTTTGCAGACCTTATGGCAATGCCATGTGTGCATCCATAATCAAATGCTGTTAATTTTTAATGTGTGAGTTTTCTATTTGAAGATCATAAGTTTTATGTTTGAAATGAGAGTGGAAAAAAAAAAAGAAAAAATCTTCCAATGTACCATAGACTTTAATTGCTCTATCAAACCAGATTCTTTTTTTTAAGTTTCCAAAATGAGCTAGATAACTTTAGAGTCCTCTATATGTCATGTCTAGTGCAGGTATCAGCTCCCTCTCTTATGGCAAATCCACTATTTCTGCTTATGTTTCACAAATGGACTGGCTCTCCACTCTTCCACCCCCACTCACCCCAAATTCTGAAATTTCTGGCAGAAAAGAGATCTGTCAAAACAGGTTACTTGTATTTTTATTGGTTCCTCCAGACCATGACGACATTTCCTGAAAGGCAGTGCCAGGAAACTATTAATGTCTGTGAAAAAGCAGTGAAAGTTCTTATGAGTATAAACTGTCTGGTGCCCCAGGAGACGAAGTCTGAAGGAACCACTGGTCTTTAGACTATGACACTGATTCACTGGCTGCTGTTATCAGAACTCCAAAACACCACTATCACAGGAGAAGAGAAAAACGTCTTTCCAAAAAGAAAGATCTGGAACACATAACTGGCTATTTCCTCCCTTTCTCTTAACCACTTGCTTGCCCTGAGCAGAGTAGCCTGGCACTACTTGGGTAGCTAATGGCTGGCTCAGTTCAGGCTGTTGCACGAATTAGGTAGTTCATTCAAAAAGTTAATGGATCCTTTCCCAAGCAGGAGGTGTATTAAGGCCTACACCTGGACAAGGAGAGTGTGCCCTTTCCCACAAATGAAAGAAAGAATGCTCTCTAACATCCAGTGCAGAAACAGAATTGCACCTTTTGAAAGGACCTCAGTGATTCTGCTAATGCTCACTGTGACCTGACCTGAAGGAAGCAGGCGCTTCACAGAAGATGTGAAACTAAATTGAACAAAACTTGTTTGAGGCACTAGACCTGAAGGAGACCTTCAGGTATGTTAATTGATATATTATTAAGTGCCCAAATCATGTGGGTTCTCGCTTACGTTCTAACTGGGTTTGTGGAGCAGAAAGGCAGCTCCCTGTGCGGTGGAATCCCTCTATTTCACAGTGCCACCTGCTGGGGGATGGTGAGAGTGAGCTGAACTTTCCTGGATTGATACCTGTGAATTCACAAAACCACCTATGAGTTCATAAAAGGAGGAAATGTCTTGACTATTTCTACTGTACACAGAACACTGAGAAGCAGTGTTCTTTATGGCGGCATGCTCACAAAGAAGGGGACAGTGCTGTTTATCTTTGCTGCTGTTCTTGCCACCCACAGTCCAGCAATGAGTGTGTCCTTTGACATGTCCAAACAGGAAACAGGAGCATTAAAACCAAGAACATAATATATGATCCTTGCATGCTAACTAGCTGCATGCCCTTCATCATGGCCTGGTCATTTGAATCATGACCTTTAAGAGCTGGATGGTTTCTTCATTATCTTTAAGGGAGTTGTAAGTATCCCTTCCAGATGAAGTTAATTCTATTCTCATAATTAACCCCCTTCAGGAGATCATTTAATATTCAGCCTCAACACAATCAATGCCCAAACTCTTGAGCAGTTAAGAAGAAATTGTGGTAAAAGAAAAATTCCCTACCACATAAAGTACTAGTTTCCATCTGGAATGTTAAAAATAAATTAATCCATATCCCTAAGCACTGTTCATTTAATCTTTAACAGAAATGCTGATTCTCCTTGCTAGAGAAGCTATAGGTCCAAAATGCCTCATCAGAAACTGTTTCAGGATTTTTCATATCTTGGAAAGGCAAACTGGCACATATATAGTGTATTATATAACACTCTCAGAGTGTTCTTGGGTGGCACCCACTAATCGAACATTAAATATTCCTGCAGTAAGACATCAGCATATTCACACTAAGTGGTTAAAGACTTTAAATAGACTCATGTCCATTCAGATCAGGTTTTGTTATTAATTGAGTTTGTATAAAATTTCTTAACAAACTTGTGCTGTTAGGAGATTTTTGGAATTCAGATCAAGGAAAAGGGATCATGGCAAATTGGTCTTATTTAAAGAAAAAGGGCAAAGCAGTGACTTGCATAAAATTTTTTAAAAGCCTAAAACACTATGCTTATCTGGGTTGTCTGATTTTGTGTAACTTACTTAACATTTTTGGCCTCGGTTTTCTTAGGTACATTGGGGTGGAGATGGTGGTGAGAGTGGCAGTGGATGGGGATCCCAGGGTGAGTGGGAGGAAACCAGTATTCATCTCATCCCTACAGAGTTCCAGCCTACGTCAAGTGCCTCTAGTTTTTCAATATTATAAAAAACAGTGTGATAAACAGCCTAGTAGTTAAATCACAGTACATGTCCCTTATGATTTCTTTGGGATAAATACCTTAAAATGTAATTGCTGGGTCAAAAGGCACTATATATGTGTATATGTATATACATACACACATACATATATATATAAAAATAAAACTCTATCTATTGTCATTGCTTTTTAGCTTTTTATACATTCATCCATCCAGGTTTATGATAACATTGCAAAATTGCCTTAAGGGCCAAATTCCATGTACCTCTGTCAATACCAAGCATGACCATTAACAAAATCTGCCAATTTGATATGTACAAAATGGTATTTCATTGATTGAATTGTACATTTCTCTGATTTCCTTGGATTTTTACATATGCTTCATGTAATCTTTCACAAGTTTATGAAGTATTCCTAAATTTCCACCATTAGTGGTGAATCCAAGTCTACTTGACTTCAGAGTTTTATGTTGAGGAGGATCTTGAAAGGGTTTTGGAGGTGCCTTGGGTCTTTGGGCTATGGAGTGACATAAGGGCACGAATAAATTGTCAGGGCAGTAGGGTGGGGACAGCTTTGTATCTGTTTGCCATATTGTGTTTTTACACTTCTCTATTGTACTACACCTAGAGTCCTAGGTAGCCACCAAAGCCTCTTTGAACTGTCAGCACACATGGCTCAAGGCTTCGGTAGAGACTACAGTGACCATTTAAAATTATCCATCACCTACTCAGTGTGTAGTACACAATTTTTAAACTAGCTAATCATTAATTAGTTTATTACCAAAACCAGTATACTACTGAAAATTGGGTAGTCTGGATAATCTTATAAATTCTAGTAAGGGCTTACACTGACATTAAATACACCAACATTCAAATATCAAACCTGCAAAATTCAGATGATCTGACAGCATTTTAGATGAAGTGTCTTTAGGTCAGATTTCATCTGAAAACCACTCACTATTACCCGTCATGCATACTAATGGGGGAATGGGACCAAGCAGACCCAGGGCTTCAGCAGACGCTCCAAAAGCCTTCACCTTTCTTACACATAAAATGCTCACCAGGGTGCTTAGTTACTTGCTTTCAAGGTGTGAGTTTCTATACTCTTATCTACCCCACAGGCCAGGCCAGAATAACTAGTGAAAATGCCAAGAAAAAGGGCAAGGAGAGAGAGAAAGGGTCAGGATAATTCATTCTAAATAGGGATACGCTAGTTTAGGTCAACTACAAGCACTGGAAATTTCCCTATTAAAAAAAACCTGAGACTTGAAAATGTAGGCAAGGCTTCAGAGTTGCAAAGCTCCTGTATTCTATGTGACTGGTGCCCCAGGAGTGTGCATCTCAGTGGCCCTGTGACAGTTAACATAATCACAGTCCATGCATGCTGTTCTGTATACAAAGCACACTTGAGTAAGAAATCCATATGGGACACCCATTTTCAGCTGTCTCTCTGAAGAAGACAAATACTCTCTTGAAACAGAATATTTCTGGAGAAAACAAGAAATGACTGGTTATAAATATAGTCATACAAAAATCTTTAAACTGTGACCCAAGATTTCAGGAGTTGGTCTGGTCCCTGGGTGGTTTATGAAGCACAGCCTTCTGCATTATCCTTGCTTTAATCACCACTATCCATGACATCACAGTCCAAACCATCTATTTAGTCTGTTTTCAAGCTCACCACATGGCAAATGACCGCCTATATAAACAAAACAATTCAGTTTTGTAAGAATTCTTTGCAACTGAGACCCTGGAGAGAGAAAAAAGTGTAATTGCCATCTGAAACATACTTTAATTTCTTTAAGTGGTTTTATAAATGAACGACTGACTCTTGTTAAAAGAGGAAGGGAAAACCCCCCACAAAGAGCTGTAGGAGGCCTTTCTGAAATGTGCATACATTGTAAAGTGAAGTCATGATACCTCCGTCAGCTTTTAGCTATCAGAAACCCCAGTTCGAAGTCAAGCCACTGACAAGAGCACAGGTAAAATAGATGATCACCTCTTTAAGAGTAACTTAACTTCTGATATTCCTTATAGCAGTGGCCCTAAAACTTACATGTGCATTAAAATCATCTGGAGGACTTTGAAAAACACAAATTGCTGGGCCCCACTCCCAGAGTTTCTGATTCAGAAGGCCCAGGGTGGGGCCCAATAATTTACATATCTAACAAGTCCCCTAACTGCTGATCAGGAACCACATTTTGAGCACCAATGCCTCACAGCATAGAACACAGAATTAGGTAAACAGACTTGGCCAATAAACATTTGCTGATTAAATTGAACTCATATTAAAATGTTTTCTTTCCCACCCTAAATCTGAATATGAACTGACATGCTGGTAGACTAATTAGATGAAAGAATATAGTTGGTAATATCAATTATCTGATGGTGACATTGCAAGGAAAACAAACCAAAAGTGTCATTTGCACCTCAGCATTATAATGGTGACAGTTATGGGACACTATGACAGTGGTAAAAATGATTCAAGTGAGTACTTTTTTAGTTAGGCAGAAAGAGAAAGATGAAAAGTAGAAAATCAAGAAAGAAATTTTAAGAAAATAGCTTGCAATGGTTGGCAATAATTTCTAGGATGAGACAGCAGGAGGTAGATGGAGGATATAGGTTATATATGGTTCAACAGAACTGGGATTGAATCTAGACTGCAATAATGTTAGCAGTATGACTTTTGGCAAAGTTACTTATTCTCTCTCACTCTCCATTTCCTCACTGGTGACTTAAATAATAATGTCTATCATGAAGATTAGAGTGGCCTGGGAACTGTGGTTTAGAGCAATGGTTCTCAAACTACCTTGGGCAGAAGAATCATCTAGATGTTCTTGTTAAAACATAGGAGCTTATTAAAACACAGATTGCTGGATTGCACTCCCAGAGATTCTGTAAGTCTGGGATGGGACCTGCAGATCTGCATTTCTGATGCAGCCAATTCTCAGACTACACTTTGAATAGCACCAGGGCAGCAATCCACATCCAGTTGCCACTAAAACATCGCACCAAGTAGACTGCTCAATGTATCTATCAATTACATCACTTTCCATACTCTGTCTTGTGTTGTAGTCATCTGGGCTCATGGTTTTCAACTTTACCAACCAACTCTAAAGCAAGAACAGTGTTTTGTTCCTCCTTATATCAAATGTAATGACTGGCAAAGTATTTTGTTATGCATATTTGTGTGTGTATGCATAACATATGTTGGTGTTAATACATTTTAATAGATATAAACTGCATAGACAGCAACAGGAACACATGTTTGTTTATTTATTTAGGTTTCTTTTTTCTCAAATCTCTGGCCTCTACCAATCTATTTAATGTTTGAAAATCCACCTGCTGAATTTCTTCAAAAATTAGCTGTTTGTCAAAATAAGTGTTATGTGACAGACAGCAATACAGACATTAAAAGTGTTCTTACATATGAGTATGATTTGCCAACATGCCCTCAGTGAATCTGAGGCAAAAGAAAATCATCAAGTGGAAATCACAAGTTCCATTAGAACTGTAAGCATTTTCCAAGCCCTTTGCCAGAGACTCCCTCCCTCTACTCCAGGGCCTTCTATCCTCTGGAGGGCCAAAATGTCTTTAAGTTCTCTGCATCTAATATTGGGTGGCATTTGTCAAAACATAAAGAATGAAAACCAGCTACACCATAAATTAAGCCAATAAGTCACAGCACACTTAATCTAGCATGGTGCTCTGAAACACAAACACCGTCTCACACCACCGAATGAGTGGCTTTAATGTAACAATAACAACAACAAAAAAGTGTGTGTGTGTGTTGGGGGTGAGATTAGTTGGAAAAAAAGACTGGGGAACTTGTGACAAATTGGTCCTTTAAGATACACAGGAAATACTTAGAGGTTTTGTCTATTTAGTAAGTTAAACTGCAAAGAAGAAGCTCATGAAATGTTTACTTTGATACATCCTCCTCCTTCCCAGTCCACCACATCCCAAATACGTTTCAGAAGACAATCCCGTAACCCTAGAAGGAGAGAGAGACCTTGAAGGTTTACAGCAGACTTCAAATTCACTTTTGAAGTCTCCATTCTTCTGGGATCTCCGAAATCAGAAGCAATGAAACAAAGACAAAACAAAACAACAGTTCTTCCACCTGCTTCTAGAGGCTCTAGAAAGTTGAGGTTTGAGAGGAGGATTTGAAGAACTTTTCCAACTATTAGCGTGAATCAGTACTGGCAGCAATGGTTTTGGTTGGCAGTATTTATTAGTGATAGCCTTAGGTGTAACCATGTGAAGAGATTTTAACATTTGATTAGGCTTTTCTCTATACTTCAAATAACAGAATAAATCAGTTTGATAGAAATCTATCAATCTCTTTGATAGAAATCTCTTTACAGAGAGGAAAAATGAGATGCTTTTGAGAATTAGTTTTCCTCTGTGCCCTGAAATTCAAAGTTTTATGCAGGTAGACTTTTTTTTCTTATGACCTTGCAAATTGGAAAAGAAAAAAAAAAAAAACTAGGTAAACAGTTAAATTTTTTTAATAAAATAAAGCCCCCAAATTAAAATAATCCTTAAAATAGCTTCTAAAAGACTGTCAAACTCTGCACAAGAAGTGTTCAGATCTGTACATTAGTCGCTGCATCTTCAGGGTAGGACGGAGGCCGAGGACTCCTTAAATTTGGTTTATGAAGTTCCTTTTTTTAAAAAAAAAGTAAATTCACTTAGAGAAAATTAAGGCCATCATTCTTTGAATTACAGTAAAAAGCTATTTAGATAATATAATAATTAATAATGCTAGCAATTACACTAATAATACAGCAATTCAGATATATAATAATAAGCCATTCAGATCTTTAATGGTTGGCTGAATATCATTATTATATTGAGAATGAAGCCAAGCTTTAAATTTTTTGTTAAAAAAATTTTTTTTTAACTGGAGAGAAAGGGAAAACATAAAGGAATACCAGGAGTTATTTGGGAACAGATGAGACAGAGGTGAAATGTTAGGGTAAGCAGGTTTTAGATGGTCAACAAGTAGTGGGTGGGGGCATTGGTACCCCGGCAGCAAAGAAAGCAAGGTGTCAAGTGGTAAAATAATGATAAAGAAACACTTAATATAGCTTGAAGTTCTTCTGACTTTGGCAGCAATGACCTCCAAATTCCATCATGAGGATGCCTTAGAACTCTCAGAAATTTAGTCTGTATGTGTCAAAAGGAAATCTCTATTTCTATGCTTCTTTCTTGTTAAATGAAAGGTCTGCTGGCTCAGAGAGATTAAACGAGCTGCTCAAGGTTATAGGACTAGAGCATGATGCCCAGTTTGTACAAGCAATTGAAAATTGGGAGACCAGTTATGACAGTAATCCAGGCTGGAGGGGAGGAGGCTTAGACTAGAATGGTGTAGGGCGAATACTGAGGAACTAGGACAAAGCTTTTTCACAGTGACTTCTCAGCCTGAAAGAAGACTTGGTTTCCTTCAGTCTAAGACACATGGTTTTTGCAATTCTTTTATGGTTTTGAGGTTTTTGAAATCAGGGCACAGCTTAGAATCAACGTCAGAAGAGAAGCACAAGAGATGATGTAGCTGTCATTGACCATGCATGTGCCAACACATAAATCTCTTAGGAGAGACAGTAGTGTTTTAGAGTCTGGAGTGGCTGGTGTGACCAAGCCCAGTAACAAGGAGCTGGCTGCAAGGTATGCAGTAGCAGAGAGGACTAACGGAGAGGTAAGAAAACAAAGCCTTAAAGGGTACTAAATTCCCTGTGGTAAAAGATGACAGGATCTCTACAAAGAGTGGCCATTTTCAGATCTCTAAGTAGTATTGGGGAAGTAATATAGAGTGCTGGTTAAAAATACAGGCTCTTCGGCCAGGCACGGTGGCTCACGCCTGTAATCCTAGCACTCTGGGAGGCTGAGGTGGGAGGATCGCTCAAGGGCAGGAGTTTGAAACCAGCCTGAGCAAGAGCGAGACCCCGTCTCTACTAAAAAATAGAAAGAAATTAATTGGCCAACTAAAAATATACAGAAAAAATTAGCCGGGCATGGTGGCGCATGCCTGTAGTCCCAGCTACTCGGGAGGCTGAGGC
>CAUYRT010100075.1:0-93438 GCA_963574885.1 Lepilemur ruficaudatus | reverse complement strand
CCACTTTTTGAGTAAAGACAAAGACTTAATTAGGACATTGCAACACTGTAATTTCCATTTCAAAGATGACAAAATATTTGTTATTTTAGTCAGTGACATATCTTAATGTATGGTTTTCTCATTAAAATATTCACTTTATGCAATTTTAAATGTATAAATGAATTCACTATGATAAATGTTATATTGAGACAATAAATGTAACTACACAATAGCTTTCAACAATAAAGTATAATTTTCCTAGAAAAAAAAAAAAGAAGAGAAAGAGACTAGAGCTTGCTCTCTCTGCCATGTGAGGATACAAGAAGATGGTCTTCTGCAAACCAGGAAGAGGTTTAGTGGCATACCACAGATTGGGGGGCTTAAACAAATTCATTCTCTCACAGTTCTGGAGGCTGGGAAGTCCAAGATCAAGGTGCCAGCCGGGTTGGTTTCTGGCGAGGGCTTTCTCCTTGGCTTAGGTTCCCGCTGCATCTTCATGTGGCATTTCTTCCCTGTGTACAGAGAAAGAGATCTCTGCTGTCTCTTTCTCTTCTTATAAGGAAACTAGTCCTTTCGGCCCCATCCTTAGGACCTCTTTTACCTTTGATTACCTTCGCAAAGGCCCTGTCTCCAAGTACAGTCACATCAGCGGTTAGGACTTCAGTATATGAATTTTAAGGGAACACAATTCAGTCCATAACATCATTTGTACCACTGTGACCCAATATCTTTATCTTCTGTTCTACTGTGTCAGATATTAGTATAGCCACACCAGCTTTCCTATCTTTGGTGTTTGCATAAATATCTTTTTCAATTCTTTTACCTTTCCCGTGTCAGTATGTTAATATTTAAAGTACATCTCTTGTAAACAGTGTTGACCTGTGTCTTACTTTTTTATTCAGCCTGACACAGTCTGCATTTTAATTGTAGTGCTTAGTCTTTTTATTAAATAAAATTACTGATATAATTTG
The DNA here is from genome assembly GCA_963574885.1 of Lepilemur ruficaudatus. Classification (NCBI taxonomy): domain Eukaryota; kingdom Metazoa; phylum Chordata; class Mammalia; order Primates; family Lepilemuridae; genus Lepilemur; species Lepilemur ruficaudatus. The sequence goes on along the minus strand of CAUYRT010100075.1, from coordinate 92,488 downwards.
CTTTAATTCTACCATCTTGCCACTTGTTTTCTGTCCATTTCCTCTGTTCTTCATTCTTCCTTCTTTCCAGTGTTAAACTGAGTACTTTCCAGTATTCCATTATCTCTATAGGCTTTTTAATTATACCTCTTTATACTTTTTGTCTTAGTAATTGCTTTAGAGGTTACAATAGCATCCTTAACTTATCATACCTTACCTTGAAATAATACACCATTCACACATAATTTGGGATTCTTAAAATAGTATAATCTTATTTACCTACAATCCATCTTTTTTTATCATTGTCATATACTATATTTCTACATAAATTGTAAACTTCATAATACAATGTTATTATTTTTGTGCTAAAAAGTTAATTAACTTTTAAATAACTTAAGAAAATTAAAACATAATGTATTTATCCACAAGTTTCCCATATGCCACATTCTTCGATCCTTCCTATAGATCCAAATTCTTTCTAGTAGTATCTCTCTTCAGCTTGAAGAACTTCCTTTAGCATTTCTTGGAGTACAAGTACGCTGTTGAAATATTCCCTCTGGTTTTATTTAACTGAATATGTCTTTATTTGCCTTCATTTCTGAAAGCCATCTTCACTGGATATTTAATCCAAGATTGATAATATATTTCTTTCAGCAGCTTAACGACATTATTCCACTGCCTTCTGCCTTTCAATTTTTATGATGAGAAGTCAGCTATCATTGTTCTCTTATATATAATGTGCATTTTTATTTGGCCACTTTTAAGTTTTTTCTAGTTTTAGTTTTCAGAAGTTTGACTATCAAATATTTGGATGTGGTTTTCTCTGTATTTATCTTGATTGAGATTCACTGAGTTTTCTATATTTGTGAGTTAACTGTTTTTGAACAATTTTGGAAAATTGGTGGGAAGAGGAATTATCAAAGTTATTTTAAAATCTTTGTTTGCTAATTTCAACCCGTGGGTTGTCTGTGGATTTGTTTATATTGATTGATTTTTTTTGTCTTGACTATAGGTTATATTTTCCTGTTTCTTCATATGTATAATATGTATTTTTTTAATTTTGGAAACAGTCTCAAGTTTTCAAGGAAGTTGAAAGTAAAGAAAATTTTTTTGCTTGATTGTTTTCTTGAGACAGGGTTTCAGGCTGTTGCCCAGCTGGAATGCAGTGGCATGATCATAGCTCACTGCAACCTCAAACTCCTGTGTTCAAGAGATCCTCTTGCCTTAGCCTCTTGAGTAGCTGGGACTACAAGTGTGCACCACCACACTTAACTAATTTTTTCTATTTTTTATAGAGACAGGGTCTCACTATATTGCTCAGGCCGGTCTCAAACTCCTGGCCTCAAGCAGTCCTCCTGCCTCATCCTCCCAAAGTGCTGGGACTACAGGTGTGAGCCATTATGCCTGGCCTCAGAATATATTTTTGTCTCTAAATCATTTGAAAGGCAGTTTCTAACAATATGCCCTTTGACCACTGATTTACTTTTGTATGTATATATTGCCTATAATAAGGATATTCTTCAATGTAACCATAAAAGTCAGAAAACTAATGTTACTATATTACTATCTTCTCATCTTCAGATAGCATTCAAATTAATTACCTCAATAATGTCCTTTACTATAAAACATTATAGTCTAGAAACTCATGATGTCTCTTTAGTCTCCTTTAGTCAATGACAATTTCAATCTTTCCTTGAATTTCATGATCTTGTCTTTAGAAGATTATAGGACAGCTATTTCATAGCATGTCCCTCAATATAGATTTGTCAAGTTTCTCCGTGGTATATTTTAGTTATGCATCATTGGCTGGAATATCACCAGAATGAGCTGTATCTCATAGGTGGGACATAATTTTTATTTATCTCACTAATGGAACAAATTGTGCACAGAGAATTTACCAAGATAGACTATATTCTGAGCCATAAAAATGTGTCTCAATAAATGTAAAAGGATTCAAGAAATACAAAGCATTTTCTCTGATCACAGTAGAATCAGAGTAGAAATCAAAAATAGAAAAATACTAGAAAATCCCTAAATATTTGGAAACTAAATACAGCATATCTAAATAATCTATGGGTCAAGGAATAAATCAAAAGAGAAATTTTAAAGCATGTTTCACTGAATGATAATGAAAACATAACATAGCAAAATCTGTAGGATGTTACTAAAACAGTACTTAGGGAAACATGTATAGCATTAAATGCCTATGTTAGTATAGAAAGCAGGTCTCCAATTAATCACTTCATATTCCATGATGAGAAACTAGAAAAGAAGATTAAATTCAACCCAATGTAAGAGGAACAAAGACAATAATAAAGAATAAAGCAGAATTCAATGAAAAACAATACAAAAAATTATGAAACCAAAAGCTTTGATAATATCGATAAAATTGACAAATTTCTAGCTATATTGATGAGGAAAAAAGAAGCAGAAATGACACAAATTACCAATATCTGGAATCAGAGAAGTGACTTAACTAAGGGTTCTACAAGTATTAAAAGGAAAATAAGGGAATACTGTGAATAATTTTATGTCAATAAATTGAACAACATATATATAATATATATATATGTATATATATATATATATATATATATAAATGGGCCAGGCAGATGGCTCACCTATAAACCCATCACTTTGGGAGGCAGAGGCAGGAGAAATGCTTGAGGCCAGGAGTTCAAGACCAGCCTGGTCAACATAGTGAGATTTCATCCACACAAAAAAAGATAGTAATGGACAAATTATTTGAAAGATATGAACTACCAAACCCTTCCCACCAAAAAAAAAACCTCCTACAGGTCCAGAAAATCACAAATGTGAAGAAACTTCATAAACAATTTTTAATATAAGAAGTTATCTGCAAAACTCTATGCAGCAGATTTCAAACCTAGAAGCAATGAATAATTTTTGAAGAATTCATAACTTATCATAATTAACTTCAGAAGTGATAGAAAGTCAAACCAATTTCCAAAAAAGAAATAAAGTAGTAATATAATTCTTTCCCCAATAAAATATCACAGCCAAGATAGAATTACGGAGACATCCGCCATCAGATTGGTATCGACTGATTAACACAATGGTGCTCACGTGGTAGTAATACTCTCCAGGGATGGGGGGTTGGGGGTAAACTGACAACTATAGGACACGCTGTGCATTGTGGGGAGAAGGGCATGCCTCTAACCCCTGCTAGGCAGAGGCAATGATATAAAATGTAACCAAAATGTTTGTACATTCACAATATCCTGAAATAAAAAAAAAAAGAATTACAGAGACATCATATCTCAGTTTTAAAGAGTAGATGAATACAATACTAGTCAAACTGTTACAGAGCATTGGGAAAAGAAGGAAAACCTTCAATTTCCTTTTATGAAGCATGTATAATACTGATATCAAAACCTGAAAAGAGCTACACACACATAAAAAGAAAATTCTATGTCAATGTCATTTACAGATGCCAAAATCTAGAGTGAAAAATTAGCAAAAATCGTGAGCACATTACAAATAGAACATCATCATTTCTACCTTTGGTATGAAGGAATGAAACACCTAACAAATCAATCCTTCCATAAATGGTAACTATACACACTGGGAACACATTTTAAAAGTCAAAAAAGAAAAAACTATCTGTAGTTTCTGAAGAGTGATCAATGGCAGCAGACAGTGGCAGAGAGGTGAGTTTCATGTTTTGTGGCTTTACTCTAGGAGTAACAGCAGCTGTCGTGGTGGCACTGGGCAGCAAAAACTCCAATAGAAAAGCATTTTATTATTCTTGCTGAAGGAATCAAAGGAAGGAGACTGGGGAAGTCAGAGCTACCAAACAGCGAGAAGGATACCTGAGAAAGGAGAAAACTGAAGAGGAACAATCCCAAAAAAATATCCTTTTGGCATTATAAAATACCACTCTTCATTTCCGGTAATATTTTTTCTTGAAGTCTATTTTATCATATATTCATATAACTACTCTAGCCCTCTTGCAGTTTGCTTGGTATATCTTTTCCCATTCATTTAATTTCAACTTATCCATATATTTATATTTAAAGTGTATTAGGTCATGCTCTTTGTTGTTGCTGTTGTTGTTGTTAAAAAAAACAGTCTTATAACCTCCTATGTAGAAACTCTGCCCAAGTCTGACACCCTGAAACATGTATGTGCAGGCAGACTGGAAGCAGTCTGAAGTGAGGTCTGAATTGCTACACATTACAGGCCAGACAGAGTTTGAAGTCTAACTCTTTCAAGTTAATTGCTTGGTAAAATAAAACATCAACACTATTTGGAACAATATAACAAAATCCAGGGCCTCAACAACGCAGCATTCAAAATGTCTGGGATACAATTCAAAATTAGTTAACATACAAAGAACCAGAAGAAATGTGGCCTATTCTCAAGGAAAAAGATAACCAGCCCTGAGAAGAATCAGATATTGAAATTATCAGACAAGGACTTTAAAACAGCCATTATACATATGCTCAATTGGGTAAATTAAATCTGCCCAAAATAAATGAAAGATCAGAAATCTCAGCAGAGAAATATTAATAAAAAATAAAATTAACCAAAAAGAAATTTTCATTTGAAAAATTTAGTATCTGAAATTTAAAAATTCATTGGAGGGGCTTATTTGCAGAATGGAGATGACAGCGAAAATAATCAGTGAACTTGAGGAAATCAATCAATCTGAAGAAAAGGGGAAAAAATATGGGGAAAAGATAGGGTAAAAATTAAGCAGAGCTTTAAAGACCTCTTTGAAAAATTCAAAGGCCTCTGTAGAACAATTTGAAAAGTAGAAGAGATAAAGAATGGAGCAGAAATCCTATTTAAAGAAAAATGTCTGAAAATTCAAATTTGGTAAAAGATGTGAATGTGCAAATTTAAGAAGTTCTAAAAACACCAAACAGGAAATATTTAAATAAAACTACTCCTGGTTATATCACAGTCAACCTGTTGAACCCAAGGAAAAACAGAAAATCTTGAAAGCAGACAGAGAAAAATGAACTATTGCATTTTCATTTGGACAACAATTTGAATAACCATAGACTTCTTATCAGATACCAAGGAGGGCAGAAGACTGGGAACAACATCATCAAAGTGCTGAAATTAAAAAAAACTGTCAACTCAGAATTCTATATCCAGCTAAAATAAACTTCAAACTCAAAAGCAAAATATATTTTCAGATACAAGAAAAGCAATTGAATGTGTTGCCAAAAGCTGCACTACAGGAAATGTTAAAGTTAATTCCGGCTTATCAGAGATCATACCAGAGGGAAACACAGACCTTTAGAAATAAATGCAAAGCATCATAAATTATGAATATCTGAGTAAATATAAAAGTCCATTTTTCTATTAATTTCTTTCAAATATAAATGAATAAGGAGAAACTATAAAATTCTCTTGTGGAGTTTATAACGTATGGAACAACTATAACAGAAATGTAGGTGAGGCTGTAAATTGATCTATACATTTGTAAGTTTCCTATATTTTACACAAAGTGGTACAAGACTAATCTTAAATAGACTAAGAAAAGTTAAGGATGGGTTGTAATCCTTAGAGCAATGATAAAGCAAAAAGAAAGTATAGGTAAAAAGAAAAAAAAATCAGTAGATAATATAAATACCAGTAGATAATAAAATGAATTCAGAAAATACTTAAGCAATCCAGAAGTAGAAAAAAATGAATAGAGAGAAAAAAAATAGGTGAGACAAACATTAAACGAATAATAAAATGGCAAGCCTAAGTCCAAACATATCAATAATTACATTAAATGTTAATGGCCTCAACATTCAAATGGAAAGACAGAGGTTATAAGAATGTTTTTTAACAACAACAAAAAAAGTATGACCTAATACACTTTAAATTTAGGAATAAGTTGAAATTAAATGAATGGGGAAAGATATACCAAACAAACCATAAGAGGGCTACAGTAGTTATATGAATATCTGATAAAATAGACTTCAAGATAAAATATTATCAAAAATGAAGAGGGGTATTTTATAATGCCAAAAGGATCAAGTCATCAAGAAGACATAAGTATCTACCTATCACCAGAGCCTCAGAATATATGAAGCAAAAATTGATGGAAGTAAAAGGAGCAACAGACAATTCCATAATCATAACAGAAGATTTTAATGCCCCTCTTTTAGCAAATGATAAGGCAACTAGGCAAAACCATCAGTAAATATCTATAAAAGTAAAGATACTATTCAAGGATCTGGATAATAGTATCAACCACGATGGCCTAATAGTTATAGACCACTATACTCAATAACCACAGAAGGCACAATCATTTCAAGTGCGCACTGTGTGTTCACCAAGATTGACCATATTCTCAGAATAAAATGAGTCTCAACAAATTTAAAAGAATTGAAATCATACAGAATATTTCTCTAACTATAACCAATTAAATTAGAAATAAATAATAGTAAGATAAGCAGAAAAACCCAAAGCACATGATAAGATTCCTAACACGCACATTAGAATGTTTAAAATTAAAAAGACTGACAATAACTAATGCTGGTGAGGATGTGAAGGAACTAGAACCTTCATACATTACTGGTGGAAATGTAAAATGATATAACCACCTCCAAAAACTGGCAGTTTCTTTAAAAGTTCAACATAAACATATGATCCCAACAACCCATTCCTAGGTATTGACCTAAGAGAAATATTAATACATACATATGTCCACAGTAAGACTTAAATGCTGCTATAAATGTTCATAGCAGCTTTATTCTTAATAGCCAAAACACTGGAAACAACTTAAATATCCACCATTTAAGTGAATGGATAAGCAAAAAAGATAAGCATTCAAAAGTGAATGGATAAGCAAAACACTGGAAACAACTTAAATATCCACAATTTAAGTGAATGGATAAGCAAAAATTATCAAAAGTGAATGGATAAGCATGCAAAGAAATAATACTCAGCAATAAAACAGAACAAATTATTGATAAACACAAAAACATGGAAGAATCTCAAAATCAATATGTAGAGTGAAAGAAGACAGAAACAAAAGAAGATCTATATATATGTATAGCATATATATAAATGTAGAATATATATGTGTAATATATATAAATGGAGTAATATAGTATTACTCCATTTATATAAAATTCTAGAAAGTTCAACCATGTATATGAATAGAATCAGTGGTTGCCTGGGACTGGGAGTAGAAGGGGAGATGTACTGTAATAGGGCATAAGGAATCTTTTGGGGCTAATAGAAAAGTTCTTTTAATTATTGCCATAGTTTCATTGCTATATACAACTGACAAAATGATATACACTTTTAAGTGGATTCAATTTATTGGGTGTTATTTATACCTGAAAGGTGACTTTTTAGTATCAGCATAAAAAATTTAAAAAGTGATCAAATGGGACTATTCTGGGATTACCAGCATAACCATTAATATAATTTATCATAGTAAGAGAAAATAAATCAAATGTGATTATCTCATAGATTCTGGGAAAGCATTTGGCCAAAATAGAGAACCACAGAAAATATTCATGCTTAAGTCAGAAATAAGACAAGGATTACTATATTCATTTCCTGTTGCTGCTATAACAAATTGCTGCAAACTTAGGAGTGTAACACAACACAAATTTATTATCTTAACAGTTCTGGAGGTCAGACGTCTAAATTGGTCACACAGAGCTAAAATCAAGGTGCCAGCAAGGCTTCATCCCTTCTTGGAAGCTCTAGGAGAAAATTCATATTCTTGCCTTTTTCAGCTTCTAGAGGCTGTCTGCATTCCTTGGCTCATGGCCTTCTCCCACCTCAGAGCCAGCAATTGCATCATTCTGGCCTGGCTTCTGCCACCACATCTCCCTCTCTGAGTGACTCTCCTGCCTCCCTTTTACAAGGACTCTTGTGATTATATTGAGCTCCCTGGATAATCCAGGACACTCTCCCTATATCAAGATCCTTAACTTAATCACACTTTCAAAGTCCCTTTTGCCATGTTAGGTAACACATTTACAGGTTCCAAAGTTTAGGACATGAGCACCTTTGAGGTGGCCATTATTCTGCCTACCACACTTACCAAATGCAGATGAGGCTGGTAATCAGGCAGAGAAGATGACCTATTCAATGGACATCCCTTGGCCTCTTTACTCAGACTCTCCAATGCTGTTCAAGGGGGTCATTAAAAAAGCGGTCATGACAGCAGGGATGGAGGTTATGCAAGGGCTTGGATTTCTCTTCACCAACCTTGATCTGGCTTACACTATTGCTGAGTATTCAATAACAGGACCAATACTGAGCACCCAGTGGGACAATTAGCCACCCTGTTAGACATCATGAATTAAATGAGCGTCAGAAGAGACATCATCTCAAAGCTTGCCTTTCTTTCCTGTCACAACATAAAGGTAAACATATTCTATACTGTATTGTTACATGCAATGAAAAATGGATTCTTTTTGACAATCACAAGCAATCAGCACAATGGTTGGATAAAGATGAAGTGCCGAAACACAGTCCAAAACTGAATATTCATCAAAACAGCTAATGATGTCTGTTTAGTGGGGGAAAAACAGAAGAAAACAAACAAAAAACTAAAATGGCAGACTTAAGCCTTAACATATCAATAATTATATAAAATGTGAATGATCTAAATACACCAATTGAGAGAGAGAAAGAGAGATGGGCAGAAAAGAATAAAAGTTATGACCCAATTATATGCTGGAAGATACTCACTTCAAATATGATACAGTCAGATTGAAAGTAAATGAATGGAAAAATATATATCATACATACAAACATTAATCTGAAGAATGTAGGAGTGGCTATATTAATATCAGATAAAGTGGACTCCAGAGCAAAGAAAATTACCAGAGACTGAGGGGGACATAATATAATAATAAAATAGTCAATCCACCAAAAAGATATAGCAATCATAAGTATACATGCACCAAAAAACAGACCTGGAAAATATGTAAAGCAAAAACTGGTTGAATTGAAAAGACAAATAGAAAAACTCACAATTATAGTTGGAGATTGTAATGCTCCTCTTGTTACAATTAATAGAGAAATTGGGCAGAAAATAAGGGAAATATAGATGAATTCAATTAAATATACACCAATAAGATCTAATTAACATCATAGAGCACTGGATCCAACGACAGCAGAATACTCATGTTTTTGAAGTGCTCACAGAACATATTCCAAGATAGATCATATCCTGGGCCATTAAAAAAAAAACCTCAATAATTTTAAAAGAATTGAAATTATACAGAGTGTGTTCTCCAACCAAAATGGAGTCAAACTAGAAATAAATAAAGACAACAGAAAAATCTCCAGACACTTGAAAACTAAACAACACTCTTCATAATAACCAATGAGTCAAAGAAAAAGTATAAAGTAAAATTTAAAATATATTGGACAAATGAAAATGAAAATATAACATGTCAAGATTTGTGGGACACAGCTAAAGCAGTGCCGAGAGGAAAACTTATAGCACCAAATACATACATTAGAAAAGAGGGAAAGTCTCAAATAATAATCTATGCACCCACCTCAAGAACCCAGAAGAAAAAAAGCAAAATAAACTGAAAGCAACCAAAAGGAAGGAAATAAAAGATAAGAGCAGAAATCAATGAAGCTGAAAACAGAAAATAAAAATAAATAAAAACAGAAAATCAATGAAACAAAGAGACAGTTCTTTGAAAATATCAAAATCCTAATAGAACTGACAAAAAGAGAGAGAAAACACAAATTACCAATATCAGAAATGAAACAGGAGGTATCACCACAGACTCTGCATACATCAAAAGAATAATAAGAGAATACTACGAACAACTCTACACATGTAAATTTGACAACTTACATGAAATGGGCTAATTCATGAATAACACAAACTACCACAATTTATCCCATATGAAACAGGTCATTTTAACAGCTCTAAAACTACTAAGGAAATTGAATTCATAATTTTAAAACTCCCCAAAAAGAAATCTCTAGGCCCACGTAATTTCACTGGAGAATTCTGCCAAATGTTTAAAGAATAATTAACACCAATTCTACACAATCTCTTCTAGAAAACAGAAGAGAAGGGAACACTTTTCAATTAATTGTATGAAGCCAGTATTATTCTGATACTTAAACCATTCAAAAATATCACAAGAAAACAACAAACATCTCTCATGAATATACACATAAAAATCCCTAACAAAACATAGAATTCAGCAATATATTCAAAGAACTATACAGCAAACCAAGTAGAGTTTATTCCAGGGATACAAGACTGGTTCAGTATTTATAAATCAATGAATGTAGGCTACTGTATTAACAGGCTAAAGAAGAAAAATCACACAATAATATCAATTAATGAACAAAAAAATTGACAAAATTCAACACCCACTTATGATGAATATTAAAACTCTGAAAAAATAGGAATAGGGGAGATCTTCCTCAACTTGTTTAAAAAGCATCTAGAAAACACCTACAGCCAACATTATTATTATACCTAATGGGGAAAGAGTCACAAAAGGGAGCCTGATGCATCCGAGGCACTTGCAAATGTTTCATCGACCAGAGCAGCTATGGCTGCATGGACACGTCCTCCGGTCTTCCCGCCTCGCGTCGCAGCACCGCGGCCACGGCGCCACAAGGGGGCGGCGTCCCCTTTCCAGTGGCTCCGCGTCCGCCGTGCTTAGAACCTGCTGCTTCCGCCGGCGCCCGCCGGCGCCCGCGCAGCCCGGGAAGGAGGCAGGCTCCCCACAGCGGCTTCCAGAGGAGGGCGGGGATTCCGCCTAGGTGACTGGCCTCATTGGCCACAGCTGGGCATTCAGCTGGCTGCCGGTGCGTGAGCTGCTGCTCCGTGTTCTCTTTCTCTCCTGCCTGCACCGCCGTGAACGCCTCTCTTACGGGGCCAGAAGCATCCCCGGCCCTCCAGAGTCTCGTGGGCCGCCTGCTCCTCGGTGTCTTCTTGGGGCTCGCCCTGCTCTGGGCAGGCCAGAAAGGGCCTGCGTTGACTGGCCTTCAGCTGCCCACCACCACCATCCTCCCTTTCAGTGTCCTGCTGTCCTCCTAGGCCCTGCTTCCCTGTGCAACCCGTGGCCAGGCCCTTGGTCCCTCCCAGATACATCTCAGACACCTTGTCCAGCCTTATCAGCCTCTTGGTGGCTGTTCTGGAATTCTCTGTCACGGGATCTTTGGACCAGCCAAGGCTATCCGTTGCCTCACCTGCAAAGGGTGCAGTGAGGTGAGATGGTCACCAGGACCTCCTGAGCCCCGAGTCTCCTCTTTCTAAGGCCTGTCCTTCCCACCCCACCCCCGTTCTCACTCTTCTCTACCTTCTCAGGACCCTCCCCTCAGCACACTCCTGCTTCCACCCTGGCTACATCTTCCTGGATAAGCCTAAAGTCTTTAGAAGCAAACAGACATGGGTTCAAATCCTTATGAGGCACTTATTAACAGAACTGTCACCTACCTTCTCAGAACCTTGGTTTTCTCATCTGTGAAATGGAGGTGATAATGGCCACCTTTCTGAGTTGTTTGTAAATGAGATCCTGCGCATCTCCTCCAGGACTGACACATCCAGACAATCAGTAAATGTTACTTACTTCCCTCCCACTATTTCATACAAGCCCTGGGCTAGACATTCTACACACATAATCACTGACAGTCACATAACTTTGTCAGCTAGTTATTACCATCCCATTTTATAGACAAGGAAACTGAGGTACAGAGAGGTCAAAGAACTTGCCCAGGATCACATGAACGGGGAAGTGGCAAAGGTGAAACTCCAGCCCTGACTGATGCATTTGACGGCTAATCCCCCTCCATCCGTGCACTCTGCCTCCCTGTTTCAAATGCAGGTGAAAAGGGAGTGCTCTGTTGTCTTTGTTTTCCAATTGGCTTATCAGTGCCTTGATCCTGCCTCTGCAGAAGCATTCGCCACCACTCCTTTTAGGGAAAAGAGGCCTATTCACTTTTTAATTTTTGTTTTCAATCAGATTCAGCTTCATAGAAACTTTCATACAGACTTGGAGCAGTTTGTTGGGATCAGAGGCCTGGGAGTTCTTGAGAGAAAGGCTGGTGTTCATTCTCACTGTCTTTGTGGGGGCCATTGACTTTGAAAAGGGGGGAGGTCCAATAACCAAGCTTGGGGAATAAAAGATGCCAGAATTCCAGGTTCTCAGAGACAGAGCCCGAGGAGGGAGAGCAGCCGTTTCCGTCTCCACTGGGGCTGGAACAGAAATGTGCTCACACGGGAGGGAGGGGACAAGGGCGAGTGGAATAGAAATCCAGGGCGTCAGAGCATCTGAAAGGTCCAGTGGAACCGAGTGCTGCATGGTTTGCCACAGGAGAGATGCTCGCCTGCCCCGCAGGTGGACGCAGAAGGTGGACAGCAGGCCACCTGGCGGGGAAGAGCAGCTTGGCCTTAAGACCCAGGGAACAAGCGCACACGTGTAGACCATGCGGGGCTGTGGGAAGACACCCCGGGCGGAGACAGCCGCGATCCCACAGGCGCCTGTTCAAGAAGAGGATGCAGAGGTTTTGTGAGGGGAATTATCTTGTCCAGCCACAGTATGTCCAGCGCCCCTTCCGCGGAGCCACACCCTGGGGCCAAGGCCTCACTGGCTCCTGCCACCGCGGCCACCGCTGCCCCCGAGTGGTCTTCAGTCCGGCTGCCACACAGGCCTGGTCATTGAGGAGCTCAGGGCCAGCTCCAGTCTACCGGGAAGGGAGATTGATGATGGGAACAGAGGCCGCCGGGTCTCTGTCCTCACCAGTCCCTTGGAGCTTTTAATAAACAGCCGGCTTCTAAGTGACCAACTGCCCTCAGCCTCCAGCTATCAATTAATCGTGTCTCTCAGGCCCGTGAAAAGCTGGCTCAGGCTGCAGCCCACTGTGACCTCTTCCGGTAGCGGCACAGCATGGCTGCGGCTCCGCAGTCGGCCACTGGGGGGAGCGGAACGCCCGTGACAGCGCTGGGAAGCCCTCTGGGGCGGACTCTACAGGGTGGAAGCGAAAACAGGGTCACAGAATCCAGTCCCGTCTGGACACTCCAAATCTCTCCCGTAGCTTAGGCCCACACCCCAAGCTTAGGCCCCTCCTGTTCTCAGAGATCCTTGGAAAGGGAGGGTCCCCTGGCGTCCATCCTTCGTGGAGGACCACTGTCAGCAGCTGCACCAAAGCCCTGCCTGCTGTGCCTCAGCTGGGCAGGGACTGGGGGGCTGCTGGGGAGACAGAAAAGACAGATGAGCTGGGAAGCAAGGAGACAGGACAGGAAGGGAAGAGGGGACACTCACAGAAAGGGAGAGGTGAGGAGCTAGACAGGAGAGAGAGGGGACCCCAAGGCGGAGCCCTTAGGATGGAAAATCTAACTCAGCCACCTCCAGCTGGCCCGTCCTGCATCCCAAACATCCATCCAGAGGGGGGCCCCACCCCCTCCCCCTGGTGTCTGCTGTGGCTCCCAGCGTGCCTTGCGTACCTGGCCCAGCCACAGTCTCCCAAATACCGATCCAGGATCGGGGTTATTAGAGGCTGGGAGGGCGAGATCCTGGAGCAGGAACCGGAGAAGAGGAAGTGCAGTCAGATGCTGTAATGTAGCACCAAGCGCACACAAAGGCTAACATTGCCCTTCTGAATTACACCTGGCTGCTGCTCTCACCTGATTTTCACCTCTCTTATCTCCAGTTGGGATAGAGTTCAGCTGTTTTTAGTCTCTGAAGGACGGTCATTCAGAGACAACTTCTCCTTCCCCAGCTGACACCTGCTGATACTGCGGCAGGAAAGATCGAGGTTAGGTATCCGACGTCTTCTTCTGAAAGGCCGCCCCGGTGGGGGGGGGGGGCTTCAGCTTTTTGGGACAAATCCTCTTCCTTCCTGGTCTTTGCTCTCCCCATCCCGACTTCTGCACAGGTGAAACCCTAGGCCAAAGTGACCAACCAAGGCCAAGAGTAAAGCTCAGGAACAGAAGCTGTTGAGGTAGGCAGGGATCAAGGTTTTTGAAAGCACTGTCTACACTTGCTGTCTCTCTCTGCCTCCTATTTAATCACAGAGTCAGCAATTTTGCAAATATCGGGAGACTTTATGAGCATGGCCCTGTGCTAAGCCACTTCCTCAGCCCTTCACCCCTCCACGCTACCGTCGCTATTTTCCCAAAAGAAAGGACAAGGATGACTTCCTCATGGCCAAATTCAATGACCTTCTCCCAGGGCTCACTCAACTGGATCCTACGGTGGTTACTGGACTGTTTTCTTCTAGAAATTCTCTCTCACATCCCCCCCCCTTATCTTCCAAGACAGCACTCCTTCTAGGTTCTCCTTCCTTTCTGAGATCTGTCTTCTTCACGGCCCCTCTCCTCCTTGGTCCCTTACACACCAGCATCTCCTGTTTCCACCCACAGCCCTCCTCTCTCCGCAGTGCCCCTATGTCAGGATGAACTGCAGCCTGCAAAGGCACAACAATCTTTTCATGACTTAACTTATTTTCTACGTCACATAACCCTGTCCAACTGAGCTAGCAAGAAACTTAATACTTGGAGCTCAGGTAGTGCCAAGGTGTTGAGACAGGCCCATCTGGCCCTCAAGTCCTCTATTCCTAGGGGTCACCCCCTGAGATGTCCATCATCTGGTCTGTGTGGCCCTGTCAGGTAAGCTGCCCTCTCTGCAGTTTGGGGGCCACACGTGGAGCACAGGAAACTCTGCCTTGCAGCCCGAGTCCTCGTGCTCTGTGCCTGAGACACAGGGGGATGGACAGATTGACCTTGCATACCCAGAGAGTAAGCACACGGGCAGAGGCCACGCATAAAGGTGGGCACCTCTCTGGAGATAGTGTTGAAAAGCCGAGGCAGACACCCATCCCAATCCCATTCCCTTTCTGTTCTCCTTTCTCCAGTCCAAGGAGGCATTTAGACTCACCCAACTTGAGTCCTGCACTCATCCGTGGACCAGTCTGCCATGTAACTGGAGGAAGTGGTCAGGTTATCCCAGACACAGACACACAGACATGGCCCCTGGGGGCCATCCCACATGTCAAGCCCTTCCCATGGAAAAGGAGGACGATTAAGCTGTGCCGCTACCCCAAGTGCTATCTAGTATAACTTCCAGATCTTTCCCTCCAGCCTGGACCCTTCATTTCTGGTTGCCAAGTGGACATCTCCATGTGGAATTCCCACAGCCACTCCTCTCAACTGTCCAGCTCCAGGCACGACAGTATTTCTCAACTCAGCGTGTCATCAATGTGTAGTGGTTCTCAGTGATTCTCTTCCCATCACCCTCCGCTATTCAAGCAGTGGTTGTGCATTTCCAATTCTAGCTCCTTGGCATCGTTTGAATGTGGCCCCTCCTAGCACCACATAGCCCCTCACCTCCTGCCTCTGGAAGGACACAGGAGCTCTTTTTCTCACACATGTTGGAGTGTGAATCAGAAATTCCCAGTTTTTCCCAATACCCACCCTCCTCTCCTCCTTTAGTAGTAAGTCCGCAGAAGTATGGCTGCACTCATGGTTGCATAGCACAAAAGCGGTGTTTCCTGCAGCTACTTGAGGCCATGTGACAGTTTTGGCCATTGTCATCTGAGCATAAATGATGTGTACAATGTAAACAATGTTCCATGTCCTTAAAGAGAAGGGCATGCCCTTTCCTTCCTCTTTTTCTGCTTTCTTCTGACTGGAATGCAGTCGTGATGGCCAGAGCTGAGCAACTATAATGGACCACATATTGAGGATGGCAAAGCAACAAAACTGAAGGACCTTGGGTCCCTGAACAACTTCATCGGGAGAGCTGTGATGTAAGTGAGAGCCTTTGCTTGAGAGAGAAATAAACTTTCACATTTAAGTGTTTGGTAATTTGAAATCTCTGATACAGAAGTTGAAATGATACAGAGCTAAAGAGATCTTCAGTCCTTTTCTGTAGCACTTTCAAGCTATGAGGCTTTGGGCAAACTACTTAATCTTTCTAACCTTAAGTTTCCTTAGCTGTGTATCTATTTCCCAGGATCATTTTACGAAATGAATGAGATAACATTTAATAAGACACCTAATACAACATCTGACATATAGTTGGGGTTCAACAGATGTTGAAACCAACAGCCCAGTTATCTTTGCAAAATGCCAATCTGGTCCCACATCCCCCTTGATTCAGAACCTTCACACACTTCCACTCTCTTACTACAAACACCAAACCCCTCTTGTGACCAACCAAGCCCTGCCTAACCCATCCACCCTCTCTAGCCCAACCCTCCGCAGCCTCCTCCTGGCTCTCTTTGGCCAAACTGACCCTGAAGTCACCTCTCCCCCTCCACACACATGGAAAGAGGGCCTACCATGACCAGACCCTGTGCTGGGGCAGCACAGGCAGACGTGGCTCCTTGCTCTTGGGACCTTTACAGTCTAGTGAGGGAGAAAGAAAAAGAAGTTCAATAAATAAATAATAAGCATAGCTAACATTTACTGAGCACTTACTACCTGCCAGGTGCTGTTCCAAGCTGTTTTTACAGGCAGAAGCTCTCCACTCCTACAACCCTCTGAGTTAGGTACTACTGTTATCATCCCACACTTACAGATGTGGAAACAGAAGCACAGCAAGCCCGCTTTGGACCCTAACATTCCAATGTGTGACTTCCTAAGGGACACCTTCTCTGCCTGGACCACCTGGATCCATTTACATATTCTCCCTGCATGAGATACCTTTCCTCCAGCGCACTTCTTACAGTGTGATTATATATTTGTTGGTTCTTTATATGTTCACCCCACTCCCATTAAACCCAAAGTGCCATAAGAGAAACAAACATGCCCATGTTGCTCAGTGCCAAGCACAGTGCTGTACACAGTGGGTGCCGTACATATGTGTGCAATTGGTTAATTGATCAGTTGACTTACCCCAAAGTAGGCCCATGGTCTCCGCAGCTCTAAAGCTCTGTGGCTCTGAGGTTCTCTCCATCCCTCCCTGGTGGTCTCCTGCCCTGCCCCACTCAGCCCCTGCCCCTGATATCCCAAACCAGCCCGTGTCCCCTGAGGGAGGAGTGACAGGATGGCCAAGTCAGATTCCACAAATACAGGATATGGGCTGGGGGAGGACCGGGGTTAAGAGAGAGCTGATGGCCTTAAGGGCACCCCTTGGTTTCCCCGGAATGGGAGAGTTCCTGGGACCAGTCTGGGAGTCAGGGAAAGGAGCACAGGCTGAGAGGAGGGGCCCAGAACCCGGACATCCTGTCTTGATGGCCAGAGATGATCTTTCAAACCCCACGAAAGCTGGAGCCGTGGAGGCAGCTGTACCACCGTCCCCAAGCACTGTGGTCTGGAGTCCGGAGCCGGCCAGATTGATATCGTTCAGGAGGCTTTCTGCTCCAACTCCTTTCTGCTGCCAAGTTTCCCAAGAGGCCTAAGGAAATGGCGTGGAGGAGACCAGAGGCATGAGAAAAGGAAAGGAAGTGCAGCTTTCCTAAAGGCCTGCAGGGCCAGCAGGCAGCCCAGCGTCATGCCATGCTAGGGGCCATGGGGTCTCGGTCCTAGTGCCAGCCCTCGAGGTAGACATTATCCCATTTTACAGATGAGGAAACTGGGGCCCAAGGAGGTAAAAAACATTCTTGAGGTCCTAGCAAAGCCAAAACCAGACCCAGCAGCGCCTGCTTCGGAGGCAGTGCCTTTCAAGGAAGGTCACACTCCCAGGGGCTCTTCCACGGGTCTCCGGGCCCAGCCGCATCTGCACTCTCAGCTCAAGGTGGACGAGAAGGCTCTGCTAGCGTGTGCCTGTAGCCACACCCAGGACAGAGCCTAGGAAGGGCCTTTGGCAGTCTCCAGCCCCAACACCCCCAGGGACAGGAGCACATCCCTCTCAAATCACCCCTCTCCATTCCAAGCAGCTGCTCTTGCCTCTGGCCTCCCCGCAGCTCTCACCTGTTACATTTGGAGCCCAGAGGATGCTGATGCCCCAGAAGCCATCAAACACCAGAGGCTGGCACCACATCCTCCCTGGGCCGTGTCTTCTCCAGGCAGAGCTCTCAGGTACGTCAAGTGCTCCGGGGGCTCCAACCCTTTCCGGCCACACGCCAGCTTGCCCACGTCCCACATCCTGTGTGCACCAGGCCCCTCGGCTGGTCTGATCTGCAGAGCTCTCCCCTCCTTTGATTCTGCCACTCTGCCCGTGTTGCAGGGGGTCGCCCACTGTGAGAGAACCTCCCTGCCCCAGCGATGGCCCTCTACCCCCTGAAATGAACCCACCAGTCAGTTGGGTGTCCAGGTAGATGGCTGGACACCAGGATGCTTGGCCGGAAGGAAGTAGGACAGGAGGTGCCTACATGGAGATGCAGCACAGCCCAAGGGGCCAGGTCTCTTGTGTCTCTGTGTGCATCTGTGTGTCTGTGTGCATGTGCACCTGAGTGTGTATGGGTGCACACGTATGCACGGACCTGCATCTCTGGTCCCACACCTACTGTCAGTGCTTTTAGAATGGGAAGTACCTTTCCGTATTCTGAACTGCTTGTGAACTGCTAAGCACTAATAAATAGTCATTTTTCACCAACTAACAGGGAAAATCCCAGAAGATCCAGTTGAGGAAAACAGAACTTGATTTCAGCACCCACGAGGAGTTAGTGCAGAGACCCTGGGGTTGAAACAAGCCAGCCTGTACAACCTCTTCCAGGCCTTCTGCCCCACCGCTCCCACCCAGCCTCTTCATGCCACCTGGGGTAAGTCCCTGGAGAATCTGCCACACCCCTCCTTTCTCAGAGAACTCCACCCCTAGGATGCAGGAAGAGGGACATTTGAGGTCCCTTCCAGGCCTGGAATTTATTAAAATACCAGGGGGCTCCACTCATGAGGGAAGGAGAGGCAGGGGCCCAAGCCAGTGCAGAGGGGACTTCTCCCATCTCCACCTTCTCCCCCACCTTCTCGGCATCCTACCCTGTCCAACGCACGGCCCTGGCATGCCCCACACACGCCTGCCATGGCAGAATCCAATCTGCAGTTTCCCACAGTGGTTCTTGGCGCTGGCTGTGCACAGAATCACCTGGGACTGATTTTAAAAAAATCCCAACGCCCAGGCTGGACCTCAGACTGATTCACTCAGAATCTCCAGGGTGGGGCCCAGGCTTCCCTACTTTTCAGCCAAGTTTGAGGACAATGAGAGACTCCTGGCCCACTCTGCCCGCAGCGCCATCCCTCTGCCCTCCTGCCCTTCCTTGGCTGTTGTCAATGCCTCTTCCCAGGCCAGACTCTGTTCACACCCTGCACACTTGTCTATTTACACTATGGTAAAGATCAAAAGACTTAACTCATCCAAACAAATGCTCTTTGGGGTCCTGAATAATTCCTAAGAGTGTAAGGGAGTCCTGAGACCCAACTGTGTGAGAAGCTGCCCCCAGTGCAGGGCTGTGCTGGCCAGAGGGGTGCTCAGCTCACACCTGTTCTTATCAGCTGATCTGAGCCTCCGACCAGCTGCACTGGAGAACTGCAGCCATGTTCTTTGTGTATTTTTGTGTCTCCCAGAAACCTTGAGCTGTGCTAGGCACACCACACCCACACTTTCTGAATTCCAAAGAATTCACCCAGGACCACTGGGCTGGTGCGTGAGCGACCTACACACATACCACCTGATGGGCACCTGTAGATTCTGCCCGACAGCCTCTGTCCCCCTTCTTCTGATAAACACTCCCCATTCTCAGTCCTCGTGGTCTCAGAAGGCTCCGGAGGCAGTCGTGTAACCCAGATCTGGATAGAGCGATTGGTTCCAGGTTAATGATACGAGCCGAGCAGGGCCTATCAGAGCCAGTGAGATTTGTCCAGGTTTTTACTGAAAACATCAGGAGAAAAGAGCCCTCTTCTATTGGAGCCCAGCTGGTGGCATAAAAGCCTGGGGCATCTGGTGGCACCACCTCTTGGGTACAGCTTGCCTGAGAATTAAGCCAACTCAGAACTAAGTAATGGGGACAAATTCCTGCTTCTACCAAGACCTGGCTGGTTGGGAAGCCGCTGGGAGGATTTGGGGTGAGTTGCCCACCAGAGGCATCACTGAAGATCACCTGGTGCCAGGAAGAGGCCCCTTTTTGCCCATGGGAGACGTGGCATATCCATGACCAAACAACACAGCTGGATAGCAGCACAGATTTTTCTTTAACTTTATCATTTATAAAGCCATACAATGGATTGCAAAGAAACAAAGCAGCTGTACAGGAGGGGGACAGCATCAGTGTACAATACATTCATGTCCAGGACAAGTAGCATACACCAGGGTTTATACAAGGTGGTAGAGGTTATAGGCAGGATGATACAAAATATAAAGTATATTTCCATCTATATAAATACACAGCCAGGGCACGGGAAGGATGCTGGGTTATTCTGTTTTTCCTGCAGAGGGCCTGGGAGGCAGGGAGGGTGGTATAAGGAATTCCTTGCATTTATTTTGAATGACAGGTCAGAAGGGAGGAGAGAGACGGGGACACACAGCATGCACGCACTGATGTGCTCTCGGCCACACGCACGCACTAAACACGGACACACAGGAGAGTTTCAAACGGCTTAACACTGATTAGAAAACAAACTTGAGACATCCGTCTACAATAACTTTGCTGTTGGGAAGTGCCCAGGTGTGGATATAAACAGAGGTCCTCCAACATTTGGGACACTGGAGGACAGAGGAGTCGAGAAAGAACAGATGTGCCTGAGCCCTGTGGCCCGATGTCCCCAACACTGAGACTGCACCAACCAGTGGCCCTACAGGCCTCCCTTCCTGATTCCCCTTGCTGCTGCTGGGTGATCTTGGACTTGACGCCCACTGCCCACCACCTCCAGCCCCCACCTCCAAGTTCCCTAAAGAGATGAGCAAAAAATACTACGCACACGTGTACGTCCACACTTGCGCACACACACACACATCCTATGTTACCACTGGCCAAGGAAACGTGAGTCTCAGGATTCTAGGGCCCGGACCTGGGTGAAAAGGTGGGTCTGGGCCCCTGGCCCCCAACCTCCTCAAGGACCCTGAGTGTGGCGGTAGGGGTGGGCTGCTCCTTGGCTGGGGCATTGGCCCACTTGAACTCCAGGTTCTGAACCTGGGAACAAACTGGGAAGGAGAGAGGACCCAGGAGGCAGGGGTGGTGGACAAGTGTCGGAGTGAGGACAGATGCTGTCACACTCACCGACCCCTCTGTACTCCCAGACAGCATGGGAGTCTGCCCAGTCTCTGCGCAGGCCCATCAGCATGCAGCAGAAGACTCTCTTACTCCCCACCGGCCTGATAGCCCCTTACAGTGGGATCACACATGTGCAGCGGGATGCCCCCCATCATAAGCCACCAGATGCTACCACTCCTATCCTGGCCAGTCTCTGACACAACCAGGAATTCCTCGAAAACCAGGGGAGAAGGAATCCAAGGGCTTTTCAGAGCTGCTGGGGAGAGGCTCGGAGGAGATGGGTCAAAGGCCCTTCCCAAACTAGGATGTGATGTGTCTCTCCCCTGAACACCTGGCGAAATAAAGGAGCCAGGACACTACAATGGGCGGGAGTTGGGGGGAGAGGCGGGGGAGACCTCTCCATTGTTCCCATGCCCAATTTTTCCCTCTTTCTTCCCCTGGAAAGAGCCACATGAAGCTCACTCGGCCCTTCCTTTAGCTGAATCAGAGATGTCCCTTCCCTGCCCTCTTGCCTCCAGACCCCACACAAGCCAACTGGGGCGAGGCCCCAGGCCTGCCGCAGACACGTGGCTGGACAGCTAGAGGCGGCCAGGGCTTGGGGCTGGGGCCAGAGCCTGCCGGGTCTGCACGGCTGCACCTCGGGATGGCCACGCCTCTCCCGCTCTTTCCTGCCCCCTTCTCCCGGGCCCCTCCGCACCCCAGGCCTGACTCAAGACCAGACAGCACTCTCCTGGCTGACAAACTGATTCAACAATAAACAACAGTGAAACAGGTTGAGGGAGGGAGAGGAACAAAGAGGATAAACACTTACAAAATAATAACAATAATTAGTAAAAGTGCTTTCTTTTAAAAGAAATCTTTGGCAAGAATATACTGCAGTGCTGAGTGGTGTGTGCGCGTAGGTGTGTGTGTGGGTGCACGCCTACCTGTGCGACACAGGAGGGCTCTGGTGTGGGGCCCCAAGGTGGGGTGGCCGTGGAGACTGGGGACACTTCGCCGCCTTTCTCCTGGCAAGGCCAAACTCTCAGAAACCGGCTCCTTCCAGAGGGATACTGGGAGTGAGTTACCAGGTTTCCAGCATCGACCTAGGTCTTCCCGTGGGGTCACACATGGCTCAGGCCCGGCGTGGAGGGGCTGCCATGCCTGAGAGGTGGGCTGTGGTGGGCGGTAGCAGGAGGACGTGCATGTGAAGGCTGATCCCAGACTCGGTCCCGGGCTGAGTCTGGCTACAGGAGGGTCTGCCACCCCGTCCAGCCGCAAGTGTGGAGAGAACATCCCACCCAGGAGGCGGCTCCCGGGCTGTCCAGTGGGGGATGAAGATATTTACAAAGGAAGGGAGAGCATACATCTCCTTCCATCTTGGAAGAGAACTGGGCTTAGCCAGGGAACGGGGAGAGGGGGAAACCCAGGTTTGGGGCTTGAATATCTCAGAAGGAAGAGCACTTTGGAGGGACCTCGGTCACCAAGCACATGATTTCACTCTTGGGGAAGCAGCAGCCGGTGGGGCCTCAGCCCCTGCTCCCGGCCGCCTTCTCCCCACTGTCCTTCTCAACTCCCTGAAACAGAATGTCCACACTGATCCAGCTCCTTGGAGGAGAAAAAATACAAAAGATGCACACACAGCCCTGCGTGCCACACACAGTCACGGCCCACACGCTCACACACTCACGTCCTGGGAGCTGATAGCCCGGCCTCTGGTCGGCCAGAAAATGAGAGGGCCAAACAGGTGGAACATGTGCAGCCCCCCCAGTGCTGAGCCCAGACAAAGTCTAGGGAAGGCCAGGGCCAGGGCCAGGAGAGCCCTGGCTACTCCAAGGATAAAGGCCCCCTACGTTTCAGGCTTTCCTTAGACATATAAAAAGGGATGAGGATTGGTTTATGCCCAGACAAGGCAGTAAAGCAATATGGGAAAACAATAAATACTTCTTGTCAATTTACCTATTATTTTTTTTTACCTTTTCTTATATTTTATTAGCTTACAGATTCTGTCAGTATGTCTCATGTATATATTATATATATTTATATATCAGTAAAATGCCTCTCTCTAGGGGACCCCTCTAGGCTTAAGAATGGAGTCCTGGTGAATTTCCCATTCCAGCTTAGTGTCTTTGGATGATGGTCAGGGTTTTTCCCAACTGCCTAAATGGGCCCTAGGCCCTTTGGCCTAAATGCATGTCTTCTGCCCTCTGCTGCATGGGCAGCGTGGCTCAGCTGGGGAAACCAGGGTAGCAGAGGGAACAGTGAGGCTTTGGCATTGTAGGTAGGTCACGTGGCACACAGGTAGCAGCCCCAGGACCTCTGCCGATGCCACCCGGGGCAGCCCAGCCAGAAGGGGGCCTGCAAAAGTCAGACCCCAGAACACGTACCGAGGGGAGGAAAAGGACTACAGGCTCCTCCCCTGGGCCTTGCTGAGCGGAAAACAGGTTCCCAGGATGAACCCCAGCATGGGGACCCTGTAGGACAGATAGAATAGGGCAGGGCAGAACAGGAAGGCTCGCTCTCCTGCCCCCAAAAAGGCATCATGCAGGTAAGCAAGTCTGAGATAAGGCTGGTTCTGGAGCATGAAACCCAAGAACAGGGCTGAGAGGTGGGAACTAAGGCAGAGTCCACGGCACCGGCGGGTGTAACCCGCCTTCCTTGCTGCTGGGCTACACACCTCAGGGCAGAGGCCCCGAGCTCAGCAGCTGTCCTTCCTGACAGAGCTCTTCCCCAAGGCCACAGACACACATATCTCCACCTCCTCAAACCAAAGCTCCCATCTCCCAGTTAAGGCAGAATGGGGTAAGCTGCAGGCTCAGCCACTCCCACTCCTGCTGGGGTCTTTGTAGAGAAAGGCTGGTGGCACCAAGGGCCACGACAGTGCAGGTGCAGGGACCAGGAGAGAGAGCCTCTGGTACCCACAGCTTGGGTGCTCTTGCAAAAGAGGGTTTCTGTCCCTCCCTGCTGCCCTGTCATCCCCAGCACTAACCTTCTTTGGACACTGTGTCTGCAAACACATGAGACACAGACGAGGACAGCTGTTTATAATTCTAGCCGACAGAGGCAAGTATGAATCAACACGTGAGGATGTGGGTGCAGACACACACACCCACACAATACATCAGAGGCACAGCGAAGAGACCTGAGGTGCCGCGGGTCCAAGACACTTTCAAGAGAAAGTTCCCCCACTTGATGTCCCACGTTGTTTCTGTTTGGTTTGACAACCTACCCTATAGATGGCCAGAAAAAGCTTGATTTCTCCTTGCAAAGCAGTTGGGTTAGGAAGATGGGGCTTTTCCATTCCCCCAAACATATGGATCCCCAAGGAGGCTTGTTCCTTCTCCTCTAGGATGGGGGAAGAGGGAGTTAGGGGCACCTGGTTAGTTTTGGAGGCTTTGGGTTTTTGCAGTTTCCATCACCCAGGGGAATCTGAGTTCTTCTCCGCCATCTTTCTCTTTCTGTCTCCCTCTCTTCCCCCCTCCCCTCTGCAATTCACTTCCTTCTCCCCACGTTGCACTTTCTTCTCTCTTTCTCCAAACTTGGCCCAAAGTCCTCCTTCTGGATTCAAGGGTGGTCAGGATTCCTGGGTCCCCTCTCATGGGCCCCGTCCCCACTGCACTGGCCCAGGGCAAGGGGTGGGCTCATCTCTTCTGGCCGGCACTCAGCATGATCTTGGAGACAAAGTTGACAATGGCAGAGGCTGGTTGGTTGGGGTCGAGCTCCGCGAAGAGGTGGCAGGCGTTGTCAGTGGTGCTCCCCTGCTTCCGGGCCACGAAGCCAAAGAGCCTGTGGGGGGGGGAGGAGGGCGTGAGGGGGGCAAGGGCAGCCCCGGCCTGGAGAGCAGCCCAGGTGAGCGAGAGGGCTGGGCCAGCCCATCCCTCCCACCTGCCAGGCAGCAGGGACTGGGAGACACCTCTCTCCACCCACTGACCACAGAGTCCCACTTGGAGGGGTGGGAGGGAGCTGGAGGTTAGTGACAGGACTGGACAGTGAGGGGTGGGGAGGAGACCAAAATAAAACGGAACATTCCTGGACAGGTTTCTCTCCTGCCCACCCTAGCCCCACCCGTACAGACTGTTCCTACACACAGCACACAAGCAAACGAAGAGAACGCCGTCTGCCTGCAAAGGGCTTGGCCTCCTCAGACACCACGAGGTCAGAGGGATACAAAAGGACAAGCGGGTCACCCCTCAACACACAAGCACATATTTTTCCTGTGCTCAACAGGATTGGAATCCCAGAGAGTAGGAAGGGAGGTGGACCCCCCACACCCATCCCCCACACTCATCCCCTACCCGCACCGCGACTGGAGTGACCTAGCATTCCCTCTGCAAAACAGAGTTAAAAATACGAGGGCCCAGAACAGAATGTGAGCCCAGGTCCCCTCCCAGCAGGCGTGTTGCTAATTAGAGTGAGATGGGGAAATCAGGACAGCTGGAGATTCCGATGGAAACCCCTCTCCCTAGGACTGGACCACGGCAACTACAATTAGCAAGGTCGGGTTCTGCCGGCTGCTGTGTGTGTCTTTCTGCATGTACACACACACCACACACGTACACATATACACGACACACACATACACATATACACACACCACACACATATACAACACATGAGTACACATATACACACACCATACACATATACACACATACATAACACACACACCTACACACAACACATGAGTACACATATACACATATACACGACACACATACACACATATACACACACCACACACACCACATACACATATACCACACATAAACACACATACACAACACACACACATACAACACACACATATACACATATACATGACACACACACATATACACACACCACATACACATACATACAGCACACACATATACACCCACAACACACACGTACACATATACATGACACACATACACATATACACACACATATACATGCATACACAACACAAATATACACACAACATATGTGTACATATATGCACATATACATGACACACATACACATATACACACATACACACTACACACACCACATACATACACTACACACATACACACGTACACATATACATGACACATACATACACATATACACACACCACATACAGCACATACATATATACACAATACATACGTATACATATACATGACACACACACATACACACACACGCAAACACACACACACAGCCCTGCATGTCCTAGAGCTCTGCTCTCACAGCTTTGTTTCAGGGGCCGGGAACACAGGACCAAAGGCCCCGGGGAAACGCCTAGGTGCGGGGAAGCGGGCTCCGCAGAGCAGCCCCAGCTCTACCTTTCCTGGGCTGGCTCAGGCCCTGCACTGCATGGGGTGGTCAGAGGAGTGATGGGCACCTCCCAGCCTCCCAGCTGCTGGTGTCTGCCAGGATGGAGACCGGGCCCCCGCGCTGGCCCTGAACACACCTGCTCCCCCTTCTGCTTATCTCCTCGGCAGCTCCAAGGCTCCCAGGGCCTGGCCCAACAGTCACCCAGCGCTGTCACCCGCCCGGGGAGCGGATCCAGGCAAGAAAGCCCAGCTGTCAAGGCCAGGGAGCAGGCCTGAGAGCTTATCCCTCACCGCGCCTCACCCTAGTCCCTCACCGGCCACCCCCAAGGCCTCTGTCCCCTCAGCCTGTCCCTGCAGCTTCTGCCCCTCCCATCTAGGCCTCCTTGGCAGGAAGCTCAGCCCAAAAGCAGCTCCTGAAGGGAAAAAAAAGAGGGATTTCCAGGCCTGGGGCCCAGCTCCCTTCTGTCTCTGACACCTCTCCCCCTCACGAAGGCAGGGGTCCGAGCACCTTCCAACACGAAGTTCTGGCTGCCCTCTTGGCCAGTAGAGACACAAGGAGAGGCCGGGACTGGGCCCCTTGAGGACCCCTCCACCCCACGTGGCCCCTTTGCAATCCCCACGGTTGATCACAAGACAGACTGCCAGTCAGTCCCACGCATTCTGACTGGGGTGGCCTCCCTGCAGCCTCTTCCTGACTCTCCCCTGCGCAGCCTTGGCTCTCTCATTTCCTCATTCAACAAGTATTTATCAGCCTCCCAGGAGCCAGACAGGCTCCTGCCTGCAGGGGGCTTGCTGTGAGCCCCTGCCCCCGAAATAGTCTCTCTCCTCCTCCCACGCTCATTTTGACCCGTCCAAATTGTGCCTGTCCTTTAAGATCCATTTAAAAATATCTGTTCTTTCACCAAACCTCTCCGACCTTCTCCCTGCCTGACGTGCGCTCCTGCATTATCTCCCAGAGGGGAGCTACACTTCCTGCCCCGCCTCACCAAGCAATGGTTCTTTTTTTAAAATAACAGTGAAAGTTTTCTTTTTCCAAAGCAATCTTGTATGAAGCCCAAATATATAAAGGTGAAAGAAGTATTTTGTGGCTACAAATGTATCAACTCGAAAGCATAATATTTACCCACTATAAAGTAAATCAGTGAGGAAAGTGAGGTATTGGGATGAACCCAACAAAGTGAAATGTGAATTACAAATCACAGTGACAGCTTCATGTCAGCTTCAGACCCCCGGGTATTCCGATACTTGGTTTGGGGTTTGTGAAAATCCTGGTGATAACAGTAACAGGGTTTTCCTTCCCGTTTGAGCAGCTCAGTTGCAACCTGAGGGTCCTAGGGTTCCTTGTAACACAGTTTGAAAACCACAGAAACATCTTAGTGCTGTTTATACGCTTGTCTCATCTGCCATGCCAGTGAGCCTCCTGAGGGTGGAATTGGGGTCCCGGGCAGCTCTGGGCTCCTCAGATGCACATGGGATATGCTGAATGGATGGAAGGACCCACCCGCAGGTCCCAGGGCCCTCCCCAGAACTCAGAAATGGGTGCCCACATTCTGATGAGGCGGTCTAGCCCAGCCACTAGAAGCACAGAAGCCCACCAAGAAAGCAAAAACAGGAATAAAAGCAGCAAGGATTCAGGCAGAAAGGATCATTTAAACACCCCATTTCCCACGGCCATCACCTCTCACAAAACTTAGTTTTCTAACCACTTCCCGGGGTCCCTGCTGATTCTGATCCGAGAAGGTGGCCAAAGGCCTGGCTGCTTTGTCAAGCTTTTCTCCAAAACTGAGTGACCTCGACACAAAGGTCCTCTCTGCCATCCCCCTACCTGCTGGCCCTGGATCTTAAATCTGCCCCTTGCTCCCCTCTACAAGGAGCACAAAGGCCCACCAGGTGGGGTAAAGAAACCACACTTACTTAGCAGGGGCGCCTCCCTCTGTTTTCGTCCACCTGTGAAGAGGAGGACAGCGCAGGGTAAATCACAGGTAAATCGTGATTCCTTCCCCTGGAGCCCAGCTCGCCCACGCCAGACCTTCTGTGGAAGGCAGAAGTGCCCCATTCCCAGGCACAGGAGCCTCCCAAGATCACGCGGGGGCATTCGAGGCAGAGAGAATGCCGTGGCCCCCCAGGTGCCCTCCCCAATGTGCGGCAAAGCAGATTCAGGGTCGGAGACAGGCAGAGGGGGTGGAAGTGGGCACTGAGTCCCCAGGAGGGTCTCCACATCTGAGGTGGGACAACTCAAAGACGCCCCATACAACTCCTCACACACAAGCAGCTCTTCCAACTGAACCAGGAATGCACCTGCACCCACCTGCATGCACGCACCCACCCGCACGCACATACACATACGCACACGCACGCAGACTTCACTGTTACAGAGCTGGGTGGGAGGCAAGGTGCCTGCAAGACACTTACTTTCTTTCCTGTGGATCCAGGTCACAGAAGGTGACAGTGTTGAGGGGGTAGTGTCGTCTGAAGAAGAGCCTGCAGCACAAAGATCAGAGAAACAGAGAATAAGCACCCAAGTGACTGCCTCTCCCCTCCTTCCACCCACAGGTCAGGCCACCTCTCTACCACCTGTGGCTGTCATAGGTCACACAGACTCTCGCTTATGCAAGACAGCCTGAGCTGCTCACTGGGGAGAGACACAGACAGATGTGCCACAGGGACATGTCCCAAATGCTTGAGGCTGGGAAAGGAAGGAAAACCAGCAATAAGGAATGAGAAATGGGGGAGGGGGCCCTGGAGAAAGGAAAGGGACTAGGACACTGTTAGGAGAGAGTCCAAGAGGAAGGCTTTGCTCCGAGGAAGCAGGGGCTTAGTAACAGTTGTGTTTTCAGCTGTACAGCCGACGCAGGTGGATCCTGGTAGAAGGGTGGATGGGTGGGTGGATGGATACATGGGTGGAGACACAGATAGATGAAGGGACAAACAGGTGGGGAAGATGGATGTGGGGGTGAATGGATGCAGGGATGGATGGATCAACTGGTGAGAGAGTGAGCAAGTAGATGGATGGACGGATGGATGGATGAGTAAGTAGCCAGGTAGGTGGAAGATGGATGCAAGATAGATGGATGGGTGGGTAGGTTAGTAGATGGGTGCAAGGGATGGATCCATGGGTAGATGGGGGGGTGAGTGGGTCACATGAAGGACAGCCCAACACAGACACAGGGAGAGGAGTCTTACTTTCTCTGGTTGTCAGTCAGAGTGATTCCCTGGGCAGAGACCTTGAAGTGAACGATGGTGGCAGCTGGTGTAGGATCAGCAGCCAATGTCTCAGATGTGGCTTTGGAGATGGCCTGGGGCCCAGTGAGGGACTCCATGTCCACAGAGTTAACAAAGAGCACATTGCAGGCTGGAAGAAATCAATCCAAGAAGGAGTCATGGTCACTGGAGTGGATGGGGACAAGACCCCAGGTCCATTCCTCAGGGAGAAGGTAGCAGGTGAATTTCAGGCCAGCCTTAGGCCAAGGCATCAGCACATAGAAATGTGATCTGCCCAGAGACGCCTGGGTCTGAGAGAGACGTCCAGCCTGCACCTATGAGAGGGGCCAGGGCGGGAGGGGTTCGGAAAGAAAGGCCTGGTCAGGGATCCAGTCTCAGGTGACCACTCACCTGCCCCTTGCTTCAGCAGGTCGGCGGTTGAGTTGGCAGGGCCCGAGCTATCTTTCGATTCATCTGTGGGGTCTGAGACAAAAATTCAGCTGGAATTAAAACCCTAGAGCTGGAAAGAAGCACAGGTTTGGCTGGGCCTAAGGCAAGCTCTGCAAATACCTCTCGTGCAAGGGACACTGCTTTTCAAAGCAGGCCCTGGCAGCCAGCCCTGTGTCAGGCTCAGCACGAATGTCCAACGATTACTCTAAGAATCCAGTACGCTGGTTGAGAGGCCTGGAGTCCAGCAGAGCTGAGCTCAAACCAGTACTTGCTAAGTATCCATAAAACAGAGATGATGATGATGGTAGCCATATCACTGAGGATTTGAGACACTCTACGTACAGTTTTTAGCCGAGTGCATAGCAAAAAGCAAGCCTTCAAGAGACAATTGGGTTGCTATTGTTGTTTTGCATTGATGTGTCTTTGCGTAGATCAACAAGTGCCCTAATTCCTCTAATTCAATAAACCACTGATGCAACGTAACTCTAATTTTAATATTAATAAGGATTGAGCGGTGGACATAATGGCTTGATTTAACCATTTCACAGTGCACATATATTGAAATGTCATGTTGTATGCCATACCTGATACAGTTTTTATTTGTCAACTATACATTATTTCTTTAAAAAAAAAAGAAAATAAGAATTGAGTATTGTTTATACCAGTGTTTCTCAGACTTCGGTGTACAGACTTGTTAAAATACAGATTTCTGGCCCAATCCAGAGTTTCTGATTAGGTCAGCCTGAGACTATTTGCATTTTTGACAAGTTCCCAGGAGATGCTGAAGCTACTAGCCTGGGGACCACACTTTGAGAACCACTGGTTTATACAATTTAAATATCAAATGGTTTTTTAATTGCTGAACTACTATGGTAAGTCCCATAGAAATATAATTCAATTAGTATCTAAATCTATGTGGCTAATAATTCTCTTTAAGTTGTATTTGAACTTTTAAAATAATAGTCAATTATCATTAATAATTGAATGAATTGAATTGGATAAATAGAAATTGTCAAATAGTATCTGAGGTTTTACGTGTGGGCATAACTCCAGGGGCTCCAGGAGAGACTGGAGAGAACCCCAGGGCCAGAGCCTCGGGCAACTAGTGAACAGAGAAGGTGGCGAAGGCAGCCCAGCCCCCAGTCAGTGCCGGGACCTTGCACTAGGACCAGCCACCATGATCCCCAGGGGGGTCCTGTGTACTTGGGGACTGGGCGATAGAGGCCTGGGCTGGGAGGAGTTCTGGGCTTTCATCCGCCCCCCCCCCCCGGGCTAGCACCCCTCTGTGAGAGACGCTGAACTCTCCCGCACCAGCCCTGCTATCTCACTTAAATTCTGTCCTGTGTGTCCTCATGCTCTTGGGTCCTATTCAAACTTCCCACAATCAAAAGAGGACTTGCTCCTCCCCAGCTCCATGTCCCCCCAGTCACGGAACACCCTCCCAGCCACACAGATGACAAACTCCAGGGACAGGGGCCCCGCCCTTTCCTTCCTGTGCCACACGGAGCCCAGCCACCTCCTCCTCTGAGAGATCCCAGAGCTCTTTCCTCTCCGTCCACGCCAACCCTCAACACCTGCACCTGCCTCCTCCTGCCTCTGATGCCGGCCTCATCCTCCAGGACTCGGCCCTCTCCTGACTGCTCCAACTTCTAATGCCTCCCCTGGGATGAGGCTTAGCCTGACAAGCATTCAGTGTGAATTTCTTGAAGGCTGCAGAGGATTTTTCAGAGCAATCTGGCACGTCAACTTTTGTATGTTCCTGGAGTTCAACTTTTTAATGAACTTTTTCTTCTTTTTTTTTTTTTTAATAGAAAAAAAAGGACAGTGGTTTTGAGTTTCCCCAGATTGCCAAAATAACCCAAGCCCTCCAACCCTGGCCCATGCCCCAGAGCGGTGGGCAGGGCCGAGACACGAAGGAGGCCAGCGCAAGGTGTGCTTGGTGAGCAGGAGCCTCGCGTCCCTACCTCGGTTTGGAATGACCAGCTTGCACGGCAGGGCCAGCGGGATGATGGAGTGCTGGTAGACCAGGGCAGACAGGGACCCTGCGGGGAGGGAGGCTGCGTCAGCGGAGTGCGGCTGGCAGTTGATGGGCGGAGGGCAGTGAGGAAACCCCACTCCCACCCTGCCACACATAATAGTCACCTCGATCCACCAACAAAGCAGAAAATTCACCCCTTCTTTTTTAGCAAGATCCCAGGGAAAAGATTCCAAAGGCTCATCTAGCAGTCACAGGGTTACCTAACAACTTGTTTTTGCAGAAAGTTCCTCCTAACATCTTCCCTAAGTCCCCCCAGTTATTGGGGGCCCTCTCAGAGCAGTGCAGCAGAAGTATCAGAGAGTTATGGAATCAAATCCCAGCTCAGTCACTTATCTATGTGTTCTTGGGTAAAGTCTGACTTCGAAGAACCTCAGTTTTTATGTGTAAAATGGGGACGATGGCATCTACTATTCTGGATTGTTGTGAGACCAGAGCAGTATAAGGCACTGAGACGGTGACTTTCACACAGTAGGTGGTCAATAAAGGTAGCTGTTGTTCTAATTGTTACTCCAATTACGATGATAGTAAGTCTTGGTCTCCTTGGACAGGACA
Organism: Lepilemur ruficaudatus; assembly: GCA_963574885.1. Classification (NCBI taxonomy): domain Eukaryota; kingdom Metazoa; phylum Chordata; class Mammalia; order Primates; family Lepilemuridae; genus Lepilemur; species Lepilemur ruficaudatus. The sequence goes on along the minus strand of CAUYRT010100075.1, from coordinate 59,914 downwards.
AATAAATACAGAAAGGAATTTGGCAGAGTTGAGGAGCCACAGTGCAGAGGGAGGGAAGCCGCCACTGTTATTTCCCCTGATGAGTCTACGACAAGGGGGACGGGCAGAGCCCATGGTGGAACTTGGGGTCAGACCCCCGGAGGACCCAGGTCAGGGCCGAGACTGGGCCAGGCTATAGGGGCAGAGCAGGAAGGGGGGCAGCTCACCGAAGTTCGGCTCGTTGGGGCACCCCTTCAGCTTGACTCCCCTGGGTCCGGTCTCTATCAGGAAATGCCTCACCAGCTCATGGGTCATGTCTCCTGGGATGAAGAGAAGGAAATGAGAACCGGTCACTTCTCACAGCTTCCTCCTGCCCCTCCAAGACTGCTTCATAACTTCTCCAACGTGCAGGGCCAGGGCGGGAGAAAGGGTCAAAGAGGCAACATGGCCAGAGCCCTGTGGAACAGAGAGATCCCCACTCCTCCCTCCGCCCTTAGGAAACACAGCCCAGCAGTCCTGCTTCCCTGGTCTCTGACCCCAACTGTCACCAGGCCCAGGACATGCTCTTCCAAAAAGTCCCATGACAGCAGCGTCCTGCTCAGCACCCGGGACCTCCCCACACCTCAGGTTTGACACTGTAAAGCTCACCTGTCCTCAGCTCCCTGCCGGGAGGTGAGGTTACCTTTTTTATTCTGCTGCATGATGGTCGGAGGGGGTGAAGACACCTTCATGGCCAGCCCATAGGCCCCACGGAAGGAGTGGCTGTCACGGATGATGAAGGCCCCTGGCTCCTGGTCCTTGAGGAGTGCGATAGCTGGATTGGGAGGGGTGAGGGGAGGAGAGAAAATGAGAAATCGGTGGCACGGGCTTCACTTACATCTCATCGGGGCTACGGAGCGTCATTCTGTCTTGGGTGAGACGACATTCTTTAAAGTTAGAATTCAAACGCTCCTGAGGGACCTCCTGTCCTAGGGCCAGCACCCTTTCTCTGTAGATGGCCAGTGAGTAAACATTTCAGGCCTGCAGGCCATGCAGTCTCAGTCACAGCCACCCCACTCTGCCACTGCGGCCAGAAAGCAGCCTCAGACAGGATGTAAGCCAGCAGGTGCGGCTGCGCTCCAAAGAGATGCCCACACCCACACACACCTCCCTCGCGAACCTGAGGCGAGCCTCGTCTGCAGCCCACACTCCCAGCTTTGTTTTTCTCTGTAAAACGCAAAAAACCTCCTACATCTCACAGATACAGAGCTGAGATTTCATAGTATCTTGGCTGATCTTTTACTTTGCCCGGGAAAACCAAGGCTTTCCTGTTTTTAAAGACCCTTCCAAGGAGCATCTACAATCACGGCTTCTGCCGGCCCACGCTTCACCATGGAAAGTGCTCTTCACTGCCTGACTTCCGTCCCGCCCCTCTCTGAGACCACAACCTACTGCAAAGAGGACTGAGTCTGCCTCAGGTCCCTGCCCAGGGCTGATGCGGAGGACAGCAGCCAGCTGTGGCCTCCGATGGCCCACGGAGCACAGCACTCACCCTGCTCCCTGGAGATCTCAGGTTTGTACCAATACTTGGACGTGTCCTGGACGAATTTCACTTTAGCCCGTGTCTCGGGGCTGTTGTCTAAACAAGAAGGGGAGGAAAAGAAAGTGTTATGGGTTGGAATGTGTCCCCAAAAATGATATGTCAAAATCCTAACCCGCCCCCATGCCTGAAAATGTGGCCTTATTTGGAAATAGGGTCTTCATAGATGTGAACAAATTAAGATGAGGTCACACTGGAAGAGGGTGAGCCCTAATCCAATATGACTGGTGTCCTTCAAGAAGAGGAGAAGAACAGAGACACAAGACGCAGAGCCAGGTGAGGATGCGGAGATTGGGGTGATGCGTCTACAAGCCATGGGACACCAAGGACTGCAGGCAACCACGAGAAGCTAGGAGAAAGGCCCAGGAAGGAACTGCCCCTGCCAACACCTTGATTTTGGACTGCCAGCCTCCAAAACTGGGAAAGGACACACTTCTGTCGTGTTAAGCCACCAACCATGTGGGCATTTTTTACGGCAGCCCCAGGAAACTGGCACAGAAAGCCTGTCTCCTCCAACACCACGAGAGCTGTTGTCCTGGTGCCACGGAGCCCACCGGAAGCCCTTCCACCACCCCACCTCCCCCTTTCCCTAGAAGATTCCCACTAAATCTTTCCTGCAGCTTCTCCCACAGGCTAAGACACCTGCCTTCTAGAACTTTTCTCCGCAGGCTCAGTTTCCTAACTTCAGCATAACCACCGCGAAGATGAGGCAGAAAGATCCATTTCTGCTCCCTTCTCTCCAGTCCCCTCCTCAGTTCCCATAGGGCAGCCTGTTTTCTGCACCATGTAGGGCAAAAACTCACTCCCACCCTGGGACACACGGGAGGCGGCTAGCCCAGAACCCAGAGGCCATCTGCTGTGTGCCATGCACCCCGCTTCTCGAGCAGACAGGTCCCCCTATCCCCAACGCACAGACCTTGGAATCTGTCAGAGAACGTTAGTTTCTGAATGGAGCTTAGACAGGCCAGAGCCCAGCTGCTCAATCTGACAAATGAGGAGAGGTTCTGAGAGAAGCGACTTGCCCAAGTCACACATGGTGACCAGGGAAGCCTTCTCAGGGGAGAGGCTCTGGCCCCCAGTTCAGCACCAGCTATGCCCTATCTTCCTGCCTAGGCCATAGCACGTGCAGCCCTCACCCTCTTCCTTCATCTTTCGGCACCAAAGAAAACAAAAAGAAAGGTGGCTGGGGGGAGAAGACAAGAGGGAAAAGGAATATTCTAATTCCACGTTTTTCCTCTCCTGTCTTCAGAGACAGAATGCTGTGCTAAAGACACTGTACAGTTAAGGGAGCAGACAGGAGACACGGACTGGTCTCCAGTGCTTAGTTAATTTCAACTAGTGATTTACACTCATTTAGGCTTCTGAGATTTGTGTCTGCAGGACCTTGAGGGAGAGGTCGGCTTCCTTTCCTGGCAGCTGTATGCTGAAGAAGGCCTCTGGGTCAGGCAGCTGTTTGGTGCAACTGCCACGAGCTGCCTCTCCCCGCTCCGAAGCCCCAGGCCCCGCTGCTGCCGGGACCTGTTTAACGAGCTGTCAGGGGCGGCTGCAGTCCCATGTGCCTTCCTGTGTTGACTCCAAAGGCTATTTTAAGCAGGGAAGATGGTGGGAAACAGGAAGTGTCCCAACTACTAGAAGTTTTGCATCCTTCAAGGAGAGGGGCTGGGAACCAGATGTCCCCCGTGGGCGGCAGGAAACAGGGGGTGCAGGGTCACTCTAGGTGTCCCGGCTTGGCAGGCAGGCTCAGGGCAGGACTGGGAGTGACACAGGGAGAATATGGGTAGCTGGGACCCATCCCAGCTGCGTGAACCAGTCTAAATCTACCACGAAAGACGAGCACCCCAGGGCCACTCTGCAGTCAGGTGTGAGGTTTGCTCCAGAAGCTGCAGATAGGCTGAAGCCTTGACTTTGCATTTAGATGATGAGCTGTCTAAGTAGAGGCACAGATGCCAAGTTTGGGTGACGGGTAAACAACACTGCACAAACCAGCACAGGCCTCAGTGAAGCCAGGTCTAAGGAAACTGGACTCCGGTGAGAATGCCCAACCCTCAGCCTCGGCCATGCCACACCTGGCTGCCTGGTCTATTACGAGTGATATGGGATCATAGGGGTGGCAAAAGGTATGGAGGTGCAGGCTTGGAAGGCAGGTTTTCAAGGTTATGCTAAATCACAACAAGCCTCAAGGTACGGACACATGGTAATGACAGCTCCAATTACGTTTCAAGAGCATTGGTTTTGGGGTGGCACAGGCTGGGATTGGCAGCCTGGCTCTGCCATTTACTAACTGTATGCCACCGAACAAATGAGAGAGCCTCTGTAAGCCTCATTCTGTGAAATGGGGATAATAATATCCAGTTTGCCAGGTGGCTGTGAGGATTAAATGAGATAGTACTTAGCTCAGAGCCTGGCACATAGAATGTGCTCAACAAGTGGCAGTGGCTACAATGGGGGTGATAATCATGACAGTAATACCATTCACTGTTATTATTTTCATCATCACCCCCTGCATCTGCATCCACATCCTCATCATAGCACCCACGACCATGCACACTTATTCTGAGGACACCTCCAGCTCCTGTTATACAGATAAGGAAACTGAGGCCAGAAGTCAGTGATCCTCCCAAGGTTGTCTGTCGAGGGAATGTCAGAAGAGAGACTGGGACAGATATCCTAACTCTTGGACTTAATCTGTAAGCAGGAGAGGTGGAAGTGGGAGCAGAAGAGACCCACCTGGCATGGAGTACTTGGAGAAGTCGGGCAGAGTGTGGGAGAAGGAGACAGTGCTGCCCCCACTGGGACTAGACATGCCACTGGCGACAGGCGAGGACACCTTCCCATTGATAGTGGCGTAGTTGGGGAGGCTGCCCGCTCGGTCTCCCACGGACATCCTCCGCTTCTCTGGCAAGGCCGGCGTTGGGCTCCCTTGCCGGAAGGCTGCTGAGTCTGGCGACGGGGAGGTGGCAGGGCTGCTCAGGCCGGGATAGTAGGCTGGGGAGACGGGGAAGGAGGGCGTGGAAGGAGCCTGGTAGCCGGAGGCACTGCTCTGCCGGGACAGTGTGGGTCTCCGGTCCTCAGGGGTGGTGTAGCCACCATAAGCCACGTGCCGGTCCAAACTGGGGCTGCCAGGAACCACAGATCCAGACCCTCCCAGGTGACGGCCCAGGCTGGGGCTTCCAGGACTGGCAATTGTGTTGCCATGGAGACCGGAGGCCAGGTTGCCTTGGTGGGCTCCAGGGTGCCGGCCCAGGCTGGGACTCCCTGGAGTGGTGGCCACATTGCCGTGGAGGCTGGAAACCTGGTGGGCCCCTGCTGGGTGCCGGCCTAGGCTGGGGCTCCCCGGAGTGGTCATTGTGCTGCTCTGGGGGCTGGAGATTGCGTTACCATGGAAACCAGTGCCTGGCGGACCCATCACCTGGCGGTGGCTCAAACTGGGACTGCTGGGAGCAGCCATGCTAGGGTTGATGGCCCGCCGGCCGAAGCCGGGACTTGGGGGGGTGTTGGTGCCCACTGTCCTGTGGCGTGCCTGAGGGCTCCCAGGCACCGCATGGACGCCAGCCACACTGAACTGAGACCGGGCCTGGCTTTCTGGAGAGGAGCTGAATTGTTGCAGTGAGTAGTCGGGGCTGCTGTAGCTGCTGCCCACTGTCGGGAGAGGAGAAGAGCTCTGGTAGCTTCTCTGGGCTGCAGGGCTGGGCTGCCCCAGGCTGCCGGCGCGGAAGCCAGACTCCAACAGAGGCTGGGTGGGTGTCCGAGGACCCTGGTCGCTGCTTTCCCCGGATGGGAAGCTCCCCACTGAAGTGCTAGGGAGAGAGGGTGGGCGGAACATCAGATGGCATGGGGTGAAGGGGACATTCTCAGGGGGCACTCAGCTCTCCCTCCAACCACTAATAACAGCAAGAATAGCTCCCCTGGCAGTGCGGCAGAATGGCAGGGCTTCTGTACATTACCTTATGGAACCATCAGAAGAAGAAACTGAGGCTCAGAGAGGTTAAGCAGTAGGCTAAGGACCACACAGCTCATAAAAGACCAGGGTTTCAACTCAGCCATGTCTCATTCCAAAGCCCACACTTCTCCACTGCACCATGCTGACTCCTGAGCTATACATCAAAGCAAAGAGATCTCTCCATTCCAAACTGAAGATGGCTGTCCTTTGGTAGCCTCCAGCAGCACAGAAACTCCCACTGGAGTTTCCTGCTCCTGCTCCTACTGGGGGTAGCCCTGCCTTGACTCAGTTTCCTCAGGTATGATATCATCACCCTTAAACATTGGGAGTGCTAAAATTGGGCTTTCACTCCTGGGTGGCTCCAAAAATGCAAAGACAAGGAATCATGGAGGTGAGGGGGAAATTTCAAATGAGAGGATTTCAGTTCATTATAAGTCCTGCTCTCCAGCCATTGGATCTGGCCACCCATGGAGCAAACTTCCTTGCATGGTAATGAGACTCCTGTCATTAGGAGCAGTTAAGCATAGGATGACAGATCTATTGGCCTGAAAGTTGTGGAGGGAATTTCCTCTGTTGTGAGGTTAGATTAGATGAGCTCAGAGGTCGCTCCCACGTCTAAGACTCTGACAAAATTCAGTTCAGAGAGGACTATTTCTCAGGCAATGGCCACAATCACAGGTTCCCCTGTAAAGTTAAGTGCAAGTCCATAAGGAGTGACAGATGGGAGCGTGGCAGTACAATGCAATGGCCAGTGAGTTGCAAAATTCGAATTCTGCTTAAAGTTTTCCCATGTGGAAATGAGGGGGCTGAATTAGATGATCCTGACTCCTTCCAGATCAAAGGTCTATCCATCTATGATAGGGCAGGAGACACAAAGGTTGACAGGGTCCTTGTGCAAACCAGCAGCTGCAGGGAAGTGGCAGGCAGGCTGTGCACCAGGCACCTCCGGGCACAGAGTCTTTATGTAGCCAATGGGCCCAGCCTGGAGCTGCAGGCTGAAGTTTCGTGCTGGCTACACCAGCTTGGATACACCTGGGTTCCCTGGGCGATGTGAGGTTTTGGTGGCAGTGTGCTCTTGGGCCAGGCAAGAGCCAAGGGCAGAGAGAAGGTCAGAGGGGTCCAAAGCAGAAGACTACCTCCTGCTTTGGAATAAACTGGATTCTAAGGAATGGGAGACAGAGCCAGGATGAACAGAGCTGATCACCTGGGAGGGGGCTCAACGCTGCACCCATGGGGCCTGGCTGGGGAGTTTGCAGGCCCTGTGACATCCCAGGCTAGGGAGGGGATGGTCCAGGCAGAGTCTTCTCTCCTGGAGGCTAGCGGGTCCTCCTCCCCTGCCTGGCACTCAATGCCTTGCCAGAGCCAATCTCAACCTCCCTTTCCTATGTCGTCTTCCCCTTTCCATGTCACAAAGCCTTCACCCCGACCATCCCAAATATGGTGCCCTCCTCCCTCTACTGAGCCTATCAGCAGAGACTATCCACTCTCCCCTGCTCAACTCTGGGCCTTCCTCTCTGTCCAACGCATTCAGACAGACGGATGCCAGCTGCCTACCCACCAAGGCCCCCCCTCACTGGGAGGCTGTGTGCCCTCAGCCCCGCACTCCCAACACAGCCACAGCCCAGCCCTCTGTCCCTGCTGGAGTGTCCTTCCGGAATGCCCTCTCAACAGCCCACTGGTCCCTCTGGACCCTCCACCAATACCTCCAGCCCTCAGAAATCCCCTCTGCATCCCTAGCCAGAAATCATGGCCCTTGCTCTGAGCTCCCAGCCCTTCACTTATGGGTGAGCTCTGGGCACACATGGCTCTCATCCTGTGGCGGGCGGGTGCTGCAGCCCAGGCCTGGGAACGAGGGTAGAGACGTGGGCTCCGGAACCTCATGCCTCCGTCTGAACCCCGCTGCTGCTAGTACTGAGCAAGCTATGTCACCTCTGTGCCTCAGTTTCCTCTTCTGAAAAGTAGGAACAATAATAGTGCTCATCTCCTAGGATTGCTGCAAGGATTAAGTGACTGTATGAAGCACTTAGCAAAGTGTCTGGCGCCCCAGAAGTGCCCACTTATGTACTAGTCATTACTGTCGGTAGATTTTCAATTTGGGAGGAGTCTGCCACATGCACCTTGGTACCACTCACTCCTTCCTGCATAGTTTTGGACGGTGGAATTGAAAGCATCCTGGGAATTGTAGCTCACTCACCCCAGGCTCCCCACACAGGATGCAGCACTCAGAGGATGCGCTCTCAACGTGCCTCGATGGAGCAGTTTGCAGGGTGCCCCAATCTGCGTGTGATTGCTGCCCACCCCCCACCCTAAGCAGAGCCAAGAGGCCTCGCCCACCCCATCCCAGCCCTGGATTCTCAGCCCCTGCCGACTGCCCACTCCTGGCTTACCTGTCGGCGCTGAGGATGGGGCTGCTGGTGGAGAGGGGGCTGGGGGAGACAAAGGAGCCGCCCAGCGTCCCGTTCCTCATGGGTGTCTCATGGCCATAGGCCTGGGCAGCGGGTGCGCTGAAGCTCTTGGGTTCAGGGTCCTGAGCTCGGGGTCCAGACACTGCTGTCCGCGCCACAGACTCGACATAGCTCCGGGGCTCTGGAAGGGGCAAGGGCACGGAGACTCTGAGCGCAGGTGCACAGGGGTGCAGTGCGATGCCACCTGACCTGCCCGGGAACACGCCCAGCCAGGGAAAGGAGCACAGGAACAGCCCCCAGAGGACGCAAAGAGCACCTTCCTGGGGCTCCCACCTCCAGTACCCCCCGTGTCCCACAGCAACCTGTAACCAGGCTCTGCCTCTGAACAGGACCATCGGGGAATCCTCCCTCCAAGAACTAGGATGTTTGTCCACGGGTGGCATCCCCTTTAGCTGTTCCCTTCCTTCGATGACCAAACTATCCAACCCCAGGCCCTTCTAGGTTCCCCAGCAGGCCGCCTCCCCCTTCTCTCACTCACTAGAGCCTTTTTGGGACTCAGTTTTCTCATCTGTAAAGTGGGAATGAGACAACCCATCTGCCCAGCTGGATCGAATGAGAAGAGACAGGAAAGCTCCTCCTATTAATAACTCATCCTTGCTATTCCCGGCCCATGTTCAGAACCAGCCCCACTGTTGCTGGCCTGCTCCTGCTGTGCCCGCTCCTGCCTCCCCACCCCTCGCTGGCACCCTCTCTCCTGCTGTTTTCGAACTCTCCTCCAATCCCGGTGCAGCTGCACCCAGAGGCAATGGCGGTGAGGAAGGGCAGGAGGGTGGGGTCAGGGAGGGTGCTTCATGGAGAACATTCCGGGAGCTCAAACTCAGGCCAAGTGGCTGTTGGCGGCCGAGAGCAGCTGCAGCACAAGGGTGACTTGGCTCCGGCAGGCCGCAAGCCTCCTCCAGCCCCGTGCACTGTCGGCTCTTCGTCCACACCCTGAAAGGCATTTTCTGCCCCCCAGGAAAGGCTCTTGGCCTGCAGAGAAGGGGCCCGCCCACCCTAAGTAAAAGGGAGACATGGGCTGGGAGAAGAGACACACTATGGAGACCCCCAGGTACCAGATCCAGGAGCTGGACAGTCAGAATTTCAAACCTCTCAGACTGGGCCACACACCCCTCCTCCGACACCCTGTTCCTGCCCCACTCAGCGCTTCTAACTAACGTTGCAATGTCTGCTGGCATTTCCCTCCTCCCCACCCACCTCATGCATGTGTATATCCCCAGAGTCTGGCACAGTGCCTGGCACACAGTAGGTGCACAAAATGTTTCCTGAATCAATGAAGCAATGAGTAAAAAAATGGATGAATGTAAAGTATTTAGCACAGTGGCTTAGACAGAGCAAGCTTCTGCCAGTTTTTCTTTCTCCCCAGCTGAATAATCCTGTCTCTGGTCACTTGTCCTCACAGACCTTTGTCTGCATTTCCCATGAAAGTGTCGGCAGGGAAGTCGAGCACAGCCTCGGAGGGTCAGCAAAGAATGTGCTTTAGCCTGACCCAGGAGGGGCACATGAGTCAGGAAATATGGAACTGGCGCCCACAGCCTTGCTGCCTGCCCACCCCTGACCCCATCCCCAGGCCACAGGCAGAGAGTCCAACTCCATTCTGCCTCCCACGCTGGAATCCCGGGGCATGGTGCCTGGAGGCAGGAGAAGGGCTTTGAAACAGCCACTTGACTAAGAGACAGGAGCCCAGTAACTCCAGTCTGGCTCTGTTGCCTCCCAACTGTGACTTTGGGCAGACCTCCCGCCCCCACCCACAAGGCTGGCCTCAGCTCCACATCTGCGACAAAGATGGGTGTGGCTGAGTTGATCCCTAAGAACCTTCCTCTCCAAACTCGGTGGCTCCATCTGGAGGACTTGGGGCTCTATAAGCTGAGAGCCATTCCTGAGGCAGGACTGGCAGATCTCAGCTCAGTTCTATCGATGCCCGCGCCTCTGAAGTCACTCCAAAGTAGCAGACAATCACCAGGGTGTGTCAGCCTTAGGGATACTTGGACCTTCCCACTGGATAGTGTTCGAGATCCCCCCAGGCTGTTCAAGTCTGCCAGCCTGGAGGAGAGCTGAGAGCCTACTGTGGGCTCTGGCTTGGGAAGCACAGCAACATGGCTCCAGTCTCTCGTCTACGAGGCTGCAGAGGAGCCTGCAGAGGAGCCTGCAGGGCTGTTCTCAGCAGAGGGAGCATGTCCTGGGGTCTGCTGCTGGGATTTGCCTCGTTCTGCAACCCCCAAGCGGCCTGATGTTGCTGTCCGAACTCTGGCTGGGTAGAAGCAGGCAAAGCCTTCTGGGAGGTCCCAACCATCTCACCCTTGGCGATGTCAGATTTAGAGAGGCACAGGCCGTGCCCACTTTGGGGGTTGGAAGATTAAGGTCGTGAGTGTAAAGGAAACTGCAAAATGGGCCTAAGAAAGCCAGTCTTTAAAGAAACCAGGCCACATAAGCCCAGGGCCCAGGTGGGAAATCAGAACACCTAACCCAGAACACCTCAGCTCCCACTTCGTCCCACCCCTCCTGGTGGAGATGGAGACACCAGTGTCCAGATCCATGTACTGGCCTCCCACCCAGGCTGCACCCCTCTGTTTCACCTGCTGCCCTGAGTCCTCAGCTGAGCTCTGCTCCTCGTGCATTTAAGGCCTTCCACCCGACTACACCTCCTCTCCACTTCCCCGGTGCCCAGTGATGGGCCCATCTAAACCAGGGGTCCAGCTGGGATCCACAGACATGCCAACTCTTTGCAACTGTTTTTCAAAATTATGTGCATGGATGTCCTGTTGCATTATTGTAGGGGGTGAATCCATAGATTTCCTGAAATCCCCACTTTGTGTCCAAGATCCCAGAAAGACAGATTTGGTACATTTTGTGTTATATGAAGCCAGGTGCGGGCTTCAGGAGAGCAAATCATGGCTCTAAGATGGGGGCTCTTAGAACCAGGGGCGATTGGCCCCCCAGGGACACTGGCAATGGTGGAGGCGTTTTCAATTGTCATGACTGGGTGAATGTAACTGCCATCAAGCAGGTAGAAGCCAGGGACACCGCCAGACATCCTACAGCACACAGAGTTATTCAGGCCAAAATGCTGAGGTGGAGAATCCCCGCTCCGAGATACTCCTGTGGCACACACCCCGGGAAAGGGAATGGGAGCCATCTCCCTGTCTACCTCTGTGGGTGGTGGCACCCCGGGCAGGCTGGCGCAGATGGCGCAGGGACAGGAAGCCGCAGGAGGGGTGCTTTTGCCCACAGGGTAGCGCTGCACTAGCACCTGGACGCTGGCTATGCCTGAACCGGTGCCCAGCGGCTACTGGCTGCCCACTCAGGACTCAGGCCGTGCCCAGGGGGATATCTCATCGCCAGAGGTTGGGGACAGGAAGGCTGTGTGCCTGGTCACCTGAGACCCGGTCAGGAAAGAGGGTGGCCCGAGCCAGCCTTTTCAAGCTCCACGTGAAAAGCCATGCGCCAACCCAGACCACGGAAGCAGCGCACGGCAGCTGGCACTTACCTTCAGGAGGCTGGACTGCCACCTGCCCCTCGTCCTCCACTGAGGGGAGGCGAGAAGAAGGGTGGGAGAGGAGAGGCAGGAAAGAGGAAGGTGTTGAAGAGGAGAGAAGGGCAGAGGAAAGAGAGAGAAAGGTTGATTAACAGGGATTATTCTTAAGAAAGAGAATTTTCTGAGAAAAGGGAGGCAGGAAAGCTGGGGTGAGGCTGGGCCGAGCGGAGGGCAGAGGTCCAGTGTCCAGGCGAGACCCTGGCTCCCTGGAGCCCAACCCTCTCACAGCCCTGTGCCCAGGGCTCACATGGGCCAAGCCTCAGGCAGGAGTGTGCTGGCTGGTGAGAGGCAGTCCCCAAACCCCTCAACCAACTCCCCGGTAACTCAGTGTCCCTGGCCATGCCAACACTCCAGGTGGGAGGCTGTGCCCCGCCATGTGTCTTTGTGGGTCACAGTGCATGCCATTGCCTGCCTACCTGGCTGGATCACTCTTCTGGTGACTAAAGAGAAAAAGTGAAATTGACCCCAAAGTCCCCACTCAGCCCTAAAAACCAGCCTAGGGAGCAACTTTCTGGGCTCAGCCAGCTCCAACCTGCAGCTAAGGGCCCAGGGACTCCCTCTGTCTCCCCTCACCCCATTGGAAAGAGGAGTAGGAGTTGTGAGCCTGGGTGGCATCCACTGGGAGGAGCACCTTCTTTGAGACAGGCCCAGGGCCCCGCCCTCCACTTCATCACCAGGACCATGTGTGGCCCCAGGGAGGCTGAGGAGCAGCAGTGCCCCAGTCCTCCCTCAGCCCCCAGAGCTGGGGCTCCTGTCCTCAGCAGCAGAGCAAGATGCTGCCATGTGGACGGACCAGGGAAAGAGCACAAGCGAGGGACAGTGGCAGGTCCTTCCACAGGCAAGAGGGCCGGAGGTGCAGACAGTGGTGGCTGCTGCCTGGTCAAGGGTTTCTCAGGCAGTGTTTTGTGGGCAGGAAGAAACAGACCAGAGAACTCCCGAATGTCAGTGGCCTGGCCTCTGATGTCGCATGGACACTCAGGGCAGAGCCAGCTGGGCTACAAGCAGGGCCCTGGCATGGAGCAGCAGGGGCATGCACATATGTGTACGTGTGTGTGTACACACATGTGCATGTACACAAGGGCCTGAGCACCAGGGATGTGGGGCACTAGGCTTCTAGCAGAGACCCGACCGACTCCAAGGACAGTGAGCCAGGCTTCCACATCTCTGAGTCAGAGGAGGCTGGGAGAGGCGCAGACGCCACCAGTCAAAGGAGAGGAAGGCTACAAAGGCTGTCACCCCCAACCACTGCACAGAGAGCCCCCGCCTGGGCCTGAGCTCCTGTGGGCACAAAGCCAGCCACTCACCAGATCCCAAGGCCCCGGCCCCTGCCCAGGACCAAGCCCCCCTCAGCCAGTCACTCACCGCCTGTGGGGTGCAGTAGGATGTCCGCTGGATTGTGGGGTTTCAGGCCCAGAGCAGACAGGGGCGTCTTGGCCAGACCTGGCGGGGATCGCACTGTGCCAGAAAGAATAAGGGAGACACAGGGAGTGAGAGGCAGGCAGGGGCAGGAGCGCCAGACATGCCAAGCGAGGAGGGCACGGGCTGGCGAGGGCTGGGCAGCAGGAGGTGGTGCCAGGCTGCCTTCGCTCCACTGCCCTGTCCTGTCTCCAGGAGCTTCATTTCAGCAGTTTGAAGAAGAAAGGGAAAGAGTCAGGCAATGGCACCCTTGTCCTGACCCTGGCCTCAGCCTTGAGAGGATCATTTCTACCCCAGGGCCTTGGTTTCTCCCTTCCGTCCCTTTGCATTGCCACAGCATACAATGCACACGCAGGTTTCTGAGACCATGCCTAACTTTCTCCGTCATATTCTCTCTTCCCTCCTCCTGTCCCTTTCCCCAACCCCCAACACACACATGCACAGAGTCCTTTTAAACCCTGAACTTGATGGACTCAGAGGAGAACAAAAGAAAATGGAGGCTCAGGATGACACACGCCATGAAGGACAGAGGCAGGAGACGGAGATCGTGGACCAGACCACACCAACCCCGAGACCCAGAGCCGGTTCTCAGCTATGTGTGTCTCCTGTGAATCCCAGGAGGAGAGAACTTCTCAGGGCGGGGCTCTGTCCCCCCCAAACCTCAGTGTTCTGGAAGGAGGAGGGGCCCGCAGTCCTTGGCCAGGAGCACACATTCCCTGTGCGAAGCCTGGCTCCTCCCAGGCTGCCCATCTGGGTTACAAGTGTCACATAACACACAAGGTCAAAAAGGGCTGTCGGGCTTTCTCCCAGCAGCCAAGCACCTGGCCAGACTCTGAACTGATCCACAGGGTGGCTGTTATGCCTAGTCACGAGCTGTCTTGGTGGCAGCTGCCACGTCTCCCAACACTCCTCCAAGGTGAAGTAAAAAATGAGCTCTGTGTCTCCTGACAGTGATCTCCGGAGCCGGCAGAGGCCACAGCCCCTGGGGACATTCCCTGCCTCCCAAAGGCCTCAGCAGCCTAACTATGGCCCTCAGACACCCAGGAACCACCCAGCAGCTCCACAGCCTTCCCTGGCCACTCCTGCTTTTCCCAAAAGACAGTGAGTCCTACAGGAAACTAGCAACAACAACAAAATACCCTCTCAATGCAACATACAAATTGTACCTGTGCAGGGGCAGGTGCATAGCCACATGCAGGTGGGAGCAGGGCGACAGGGCAGGGGTCCAGATGGGTGGCCCACCCTGCACTCCACCCTCTCTCTGTCCTTAGATGTCCAATGGACAAGTACAGCAGAGGGACAAACGCATACAAACATATACCTCCAGGTACACAGTAGGTCTAGGCCTGCGTTTCTCTGTCTGTCCTCCCTCTTTATACACGCACACATATGCACACAGATTCAGTTTCTACCACCTCCACACCCCCATTTCCCTTGCTCATAGACACCTATCAAGCACTTGTTAACGTTTGTCAAATGAATGGAGAGTTGAACGTAATTAATTATACAAGAATGTGCCCAGTTCACGGAACCACCTCGAAACAGCCCCAGCCCAGTGTGCAGATGTCCACACAGTGGGTGTAGCAGAGGCGCAGGAGGAGGTGGAGGGGGCGAGAGGACGAGAGAGGCCTGGGGTCTCTCCTGGTTTTCTGCCCCCCCCACCACCAGCTCCCGAGGTCCTCGCTGCCCCAGTTCCCAGGCAGCCTGGCCCTGCTGAGGCACCAGAGTGGGCGGCACTGAGGCCAAGCCAGCCTTCGGCTTCCTGAGAGAAAAATTCCTCGCATTTCTCCGCCTTCTGTCTTCTCTCCCCAGTACTGCGTATTTATGAAACCTCTAACGTATCCTTCTCCCCGCAGGGACCCACGGCTGGCCAAGGTGGGGAGAGAAGAAGGCAAAACTCGATTCTAACACAGCGCGGACGGCTTCCAACCCAGACAGCAATGCCCAAGCCTTGGCTGCTTGCATCTGACAGCAAGGGGGAGCAGGTGTCAGGATAGAAGAGGGAGGCCTAGGAGAGAGGTCCCACCGAGTCACAAGAGGCCACAGAGCCAGCCCCTGGGTAGTCTGCTAGAGCAGTCTACCCGGGTTTGTGCTACCCGACATGGCAGCCACGCTGCCGCACTTGGGAGCACGGCCAGCGGGACCTGCGATACGCTGTCTGTGTAAGAGTATGAAAAAGAATACAGGATATCTCAACATTTTTTATATTGATTACATGTTGAAATGATAATATTTTAGGCTAGGGTTAAATAAAACATTAAAATTAATCTCACCAGTCTCTTTCTACATTTTTAAGAGATTATAAAATAGCTTAATATTTTTATATTGATTTGTTTGCCCATTGAAATGAGAATATTTTGGATTTAATAAAAATATTATTAAAATTAATTTCACCAGTTCCCTGTTATGCTTTCTAACATGGCTACTAGGGAATTTTAAGTGACGAATGCGCTCATATGATATTTCCTTTGGATAGCACTGCTGCAGGGAGAGCCGTGGCTTCCAGGGGCTGCAGACCAGCCCCAGGGTCGGCCTCATCCTGCCTGAGGTGGGACCAACACAAGTTCTGCTGGCACACGGGCCATGTGGCATGGCCACATTCCTCTCCAGTACAGGACAGCCAGCTCCCAGGGGGATGCACAGCCATGGCTGGCTCTCTCCTCCTCACCCACCCACCCCTTCTCTCCCAGCCAGCATGACCCTGATTATCACCCATCTCTCCCTCCATGCTGACCGGGCCTCCACTGGGGACCCCAAGTCCCCCACAGCTGGTATTTCTCCCTCACTTTGTTCCCCAGAACCACCTCCTCCAGCTCCTCTTCACGTCTCTCCTGCTGTAAAAGGGATGCTGCCCCTACTCCCGGGATCATCCAGGTCTTGTCTTTGGGTGGACATGTCTCTGTCCTTTGGGGATTTGCCTCCCCAGTGAGTGTACTGGGGGCTACAGACTAAACGCTCCTGTCTGGAAGCCTAGGATGGACAAGATGGGGGCTCTGCAGCCCAAGGGTCTTGGGTCTTTCTCTCCTTCTTTCTTCCCTAGCTTGCCTGGAACAGAAGAGGCGCCTGGATGCAGACAGAAATGGGGGCCAGAAACAAGATCAAAGTCAAGTCACAAATAGTCACATGAGGATGGGGTCTTTTGAGTGTAGAAAGCAAAAAGACCCTGAACAAGCCCAAGGCCCCACAGTCAGTCAGTCTGGATCGCAAGACCTGGCACGCTCAGATGTGTGAGAGTGGATGGCCCAGAAGAGGGTGCCCACAGGCAATGGAAGACAATGAGCCACCGGGTGAGGAGCTACAAATGCCGGCCCCACGCCTCTTTGCTGGCACACTCCCCCACCCCTAAACCTGGGCACTCCCCCAGGCAAGGCCGTTATGAAAGGCTGGGGGACACAGGGAAGAGAAGCTAGCAGGGAGTCTTACCCCCACTGGGCGGCGGGCTGCTCGGGGTGGTTCCCTCCATCTCCTCGAAGGCCTCCTTGTAGCTGTGCAGGTGGGGCTGCAGGGAACACAAGGGAGGAAAAGGGGGACCTTGAGAAGACTTGGGGCAAGAGGACAGTGAGTTAACCAGCCCACAAACCCCCTCTCCAGCCTGACTCCCCACTGCTGCTCAGGTAAGTGCCGAGGTCAAAGCTCTTTACAGCCCCAACAACTCCTTGCAGTTGAGAGAATAGGGGAGTGGCTGTTCGCAAGGCCATGGTCAAGTGTGGGCAGCATTCAGGAGCATCTACCTTGGCAATATTTCAGAACAGGGCCACAGAGAAGGGGGTCTAGGGCAGAGAATTGGGGTCCTGCCAGAAGGCAGGAGAGAATAGATGTCTGAAAGCCATTTATATGCAGAATGACTCTTTAGCCTAGATTTTATAGGACAGTACACTATCTCATAAACTGTGCCCTGCACCTGAATCTTCCAGGGTGTACATTTAAAATGCAGATTTCTGGGTCCTGTCCCAGATCTACCATGCTGGACTCTCTGGAGGTAGATTTGGGAACCTATAGGTTCAACAATTTCCCGGCGGCTGTTAATGCATACTGAAGTTTGAGTCCCACTGCCTCCAACTACTGAAATGTCTCAGAAATGCAAACAATTTGGCATGAAAATGAAACCTCTCAAGAAAACTCCTATTTGGAAAGGTCTCAAAAACATATTTGTCAGTCTATATGATCTAGTTTAGAGGTTGAACACTGTGGTCACCTACATCAGCCCAGATCCTCACCACCCTATTAAGGGACTCTCTTCAGGAATCAAGAAGGGAACTTCGATCTCAGTATTAATGTAAGAAGTGGGGGCATGAAGCTATTTAAGGAAGGAAGTGTCCACATGCCGGATAAAAGACCTTGGGTAAGGATGCAGGGAGGGACGAATTACTGAGTTTACTGCTAGGTCAGTGCCAAGGTGGCCATCAGGTTCCTAGAGATGTAAGGTGGGCTCCCCTACCCTCTGTGGCCCTAGGACACAGCTCACAGACTCACCTCCTTGGGCCGCCCTCCCGGATTGAGGGCGATGGTAAGAGCCAGCTCAGGGGAGACGCACTGGACGGGAGAGCGAACCCCGGGGCTGCGGGGGGATGTGGCTTCTGGAGACTGGTTCTCATACTGTCCATCACTGGCCGCCCGTCTCCGGACAGGGGCTGGGGGCTCTACGGGCTGCTTCTCTCGAGCCTGCACCCCTGGGAGAAATCAGGGCATGGAGGGCAATGAGCATTTGTGCAAGAAATGACCAGTCTAGCCCAATCCCCCCACGAGAAGGCAGCACAACTTGGCTCAGGGTCAGAGCAGGGCTGGCCTGTCGCTGCCCCACCCCCCACCAGCACCTCCCAGCCCTACTGTGCCCAATATGGCTCACAACCCCAGTTTTCTCTGCAGGGTGGGGGATCTGCTTAGATTGGCTCAGCCTTCAACAGGAATCTACTCCACGCAGGGCTGGGACCAAGAGCACAAAGGACTGATACAAGAAACAGATGTCAACTCCTTCCAACCCCGGAGGCGGAGGGCCAGAGCTTCCAGACAAGGCAGGGCAGGGAAGGGAAGAGTCTCCAAGGCAACTGCATCAACCAACCAGCAACATGAAGCCCATGGGGAAGAGCTCTTGGAAAGAGCTAAATTGCATCATCTTGCAAATGGTGCTCTCAAGGAGAAACAAAGAAATGACCAAGTCTTGTTATGGAGTCCCCAGCTCCAGCAGGGCCCTGGGGTATTTCTTGCCTTCTCTGGGGTTCCCCAACCTTCATCCAGGGCACCTCTGAAACCTCTTCCAACTCCCATTATACTGACCCCTTATCTACCCACTCCTCTGTCTTGCCCCACAGATGGCCGAGGATCCCACCCTGCCCCTCCCGGCTGAAGAGCAGGCAAGAAGTCACATGCTCCATCTGCTTTTCTGCACTTCCCATCCCAATTCCATTCCACAGGACTGGGGGTGCTGTTAACTTCACCCTCCTTCCTTCCCACCCCTTCTGCTCACAGCTGGGCTGAGGCTTGGAATCCACTGCCTCATTGAGCCAGCTCCCAGAATCCTAGAATACTTGCTGCTCAGGTCCCAGAGGCCAAGACCCCGCCAGAAGGGTGGGATCCGAGTCCTGAATATCTTGTGGGAGGAGATTCTCCGCCCTGCCTTCACCAAAGGTCTCAAGTCACATGGGACTGGGGCCCTGAACACACATCTGGGAACGCCATCCGATGGCACATGTGTGAGTGCATGCATATGTGTACACACACACACACACACACTGCCAGCCCCCAGGGAGATGCCGGTGCAGCCAGGCAGAAATCACCCTCTTTCAGACTGAGTCATCTTCTACTGTCCACTGTGGGGACTGCATGCCCCAGGCAGCCCCCAGCACTCCCCGCCTGGCACAGCCACAAAGGCTGCTGTGAACAGTGCCGGCTGGGAAGCCTTCCTACTTGTCATGGACAGCAGGCTGCCGTCTGCCAAGCCCGGGGCGGCCACACACTCACACATGCACAGTCGCTCTGAGACACGTCCTCATGCTCTCCCACACTCAGGGGCTCCAGCAGCACCGTCAGGAGAGTAGCAGGACTGGCACTGGCACGTTAAGTGGGTGGTGCTCCGAGTCCCCACTTTGGGCTCTTTATTACTCAGAGACGGTCTTGCTGCCATCTTAGCTGAGAAAAAAAGAGCCCTGGGTGGAGACCGTAACTGGACTCTGACTTCACTCTGCCATTCACAAACTGCTTCCCTTAAAGTAAATAAGCCCGGTGCCTTGAAGTGCCCTTATCCTCAGAATAGAAAAATAGGGGTCGTCTTAGACCCACCCTGGAGCTGCCAGGAAGGTCCACCTAGAGGAAAGAAGGGCGTGCCTTTGAGAGGAGCAAGCTGCACTCCGGAATTTTACAGTATCCCCGGCCCCCAGGCCTTGGAAAGGCGGCCTGCAGCTCACACCACACCGGCGGATGCCCTGGCCTCAGCCACGCCTCTGCTCCTGCCACCGAGCCCCCTCTCCCACTCAGGCCTCCTGGGAAGCTTGGACCAGAGCTGTTGCCGGTTTCATTCCTGGCAAAAACGTTAGAGAGAAACAGACACAGCCATTGATTTTCTAATAATAATTGTGACAAAGGAGGCCCGTTTGGGAAAGGCTCTTGGGGTTTGGAATTGAGTTCAGCCCCAAGGTTAAAAGAAATGCATTAGGGCTGGTATCAGTTCCGGGCTCGCCCACCCCCAGCAGCCTCTCTCTGGCAGATCCCTTTGCCTTTTCAAGAGGAGGCCGGCTTCCCTCTTTGGGCATCTGATGTTTGCCCTTGAAAAATGGGTCTGTTTCCATTTGAGACACTGAATCCCCTGGAGGAACAGAGAACATTCTCCTCCACCTGCCCAGAGCATCCTCCATGGTCAGGGGACACAGATGGCAGCAGCACCCCAGGGTGCTGGAGGATGTGAGCCTCTGGCACAAGGAGTCAGCCATCGGAGAGTGCATCACACCTTCTTAATCCCCCTCTCCATCAAGACAGACTGGCATGTGGGACTGTGTTCTGACTAGAGGCAGGGGGGTGGACAGAATGACCTACAACGAGCTAAGGCACTGCAAGGCAGAGCCTCTCTCTGCAGAAGGAGAAGACCCCTCATTCCACTCCCACGGACCAGTCCTTCCCCCCACAGAGTGCCCCATGGCACCAGTGGCCAGTCGGGGCCACTCACATTCTTTGAACACAGTGTCCTACTGTTGTCCCCCTTGGCAAGCCCAGATCTGCCCGAGAGCCATGCTCCCTCTCCCTCATCTTTCTCTATGGGAGGAAAGGCTGGCATGGCGGAGGGGAGAGAAGAGAGCCCCATTGTTCCTCAGCCAAGCTGGGATGTCTGGATACAAGCTGACAGCCAGTGTCAAAGAGAGAACACCCCTCTCTCATGTCCCGGAGACTGCCCGATAATAAAAGTAGGCCCCCATGTCCTTCCTTCCCGCCACCACCCTCCACCCAGGACTTTCTCAGTCTCTTGGCCTCATTTCCTCTCTCAGAGCCTCTGTCTCCCATGTGCACACAGACAGGGGCAGGTGCCTTGCACAAACACACACACACACATACACACACACACACAGCTGTAGCCTGACAGGAAGGGCAGTGGGATGCTGGGATGATGGCAGTATGTAGCAGGGCCACTGGGTCGCCCTCATGGCCCCGATGGCAGCCCCCACCACAGCAAGAGACCTGCAGCTGGAAGCAGCCAGTGAAGGAAGGAAGGAGGAGAAGCTGCCCAGGGGGCTCAGGAAGGTCCTCCCAGCCAGGCTGGGGAGTCCTGCACTCCACCCCCAGGAGACTGAGAAGGGGTGGGGTGCCCCTAGGGCAAGACAGTGTCTTCAGGATCAATACACCCTACGTCCACAGCACATCCTCTAAGGGCTGCGTCACAAAGGGCCGGCACTGGGCCTTCCCCACCACCCCATAAGGATGGTCCCCAGACCTGGGGAGCAGGGCACCAGCACAGCCTCACTCCCCAGGGAGTCTTCACTCTGAGCCCAGATGGTGCTATGCTGGAGTGACAGCTCTCTCCAAGGCTCACCTGGTGTGAGGGGACCTGAGGCAATTCATCCCCCTCATCTGACACACACATGCACACATGCATGCACACACACACACACACACACACCACGCACGCCCTGCGATTCTGGGAGCTGTAGCCCTAAGGCAGATCAGTACGAGCACTTTGGCAGAGCATTGCTGCCCACCACCCCTGGATCACAGGGACAAATACCCTGGTGTCAGGCTTTATCAGGTGCCTCCCCTACACCCCCCAGACCAGCCACTGCCACCCCCACAGACCCAACTCTTCTTTCCAGCCTTCCGATTTCCAAAAGACTGGATTCCTCAGCTCCAGGTGGTGGGGCTGGGTGTCCGACAGCATGCCTGGGGCTCCAGAAGCGAGGGCATCCAGGAGGCCACCTGCTGGGCCAGGGCACCAGAAAGCCACACGGCGATCACACTAGCAGTCCTACAGCAAGCCATGCCAGCTCCCCTCTGGGCACACCCTCCCACACCCCAGAACCTGCCCTGAACCCCCAGTTTCCTCTGAACACTGCGTTCCCACCACTGGGCCAAGGGAAGGGCAGAGGAAGAAGAGAGGGGAAGGGGCGTCTGCTGGAGCCTCTCCCGATTATCCACGGACTGGGAGGAGGGTCTGCAGAGGTGCCACATGTTGCCACTGTGCGTCAACAGTTCCCATCACCCTAAGCCTTTCCTGGAGCAGCTGGAGCTGCTCAAGGCCATGGTATGCGGCAAACCTGAGCCACCGTCTTTCTCCTCCCTGACCTGGCCTCCAGGTTCAGAGGAGCAGAGAAAGGATGGGGCAATTCCCTCCCAGGGGTCAAAGCCTGTGGGCCTGCATGTCCAAGAGGCAGAAGGCAGACGGTAGTGGACGACACCATCCTTAAACAAAGTGAAATGACCCTGACAAAGTGTCCATTGTATCTGGAACATGTCAAACCACTGAGTAAAATACGCAAGACAGAGCTATCATCTGTCCATTTTTCAAATGGGGAAATTGAGCTCTAATAGTTAAGGGACTTGCCCAAGGTCACAGAGGTGAGGAAAGGCAGGGCCAGTACCAAAACCCAGGGCTTCTGACTCTCAGCCATGGGTCCTATGAGCTGAGATTAGGGGTGGGGTCAGAGGCAGTACACTGTCCCCAGGGTGCACCACGCTCAAGAGCAGACAGAACAGCAGAGCCTGGGGCACCATGCCACTGTCCTGTGCCCTGTGGCCCTGCTGAGACCTGGCCCTGCAGCCCAGGTGGTCTTGCCAGGGAGGCTGGGGTGCTGGGCTGCGCAGAGCCCTCACTGAGCACCCTCACTGCAAGGCCTGCGTTTGCATGGGGGACCCTGAAGGCTGGACCAGTTATTCCAGACCCTGTTCCCAGCGGGCGAGGCCAAGGCTAGCATGAGGCCTGCGTCCATGCAGACGTGGAGCTCTGGCTCATGCAGAAAGGAGGCAGAGAGGCTTTGGAGTGAGGGAGGAGGGAGAAAGGGTTGTGGAGAGAGAAGAGGGTGCAGTCAGAAAGGGGGAAGGAGAAGGAGAAAGAGATGGAAAGAAGAGAACAGCAGAAGAGGGAGAGGAAAGGGCAAAGACAGACGAACCAATGGCAAAGTGAGCAGAGAAGGAAGACGGTGGGCCAAGGTCTGGAAGGAATAGCACAGGAGGAAGGAGAGGAAGAGAGAGAAACGGAGCTCAAAAGCGGGTGGAGGAGCTCAACAGGGAGAGGGGAGGAGAGCAACCCACCAGAGAGGGAGGAAGCCCGGTGGAGAGGAGGGGGCCGGAAGCCGCCACTGTGCCCAAGGCCCTGCAGTTTGGCATTGTAGGCTGCGCACCCCACCCCAGGGGAGCCGGCAGGGTGTGGGAGGCAGGCAGGAAGGGACAATACCAGGCAAGGGAGGCACCCCACCAATGGCACAGGGGACAGACACACACAGGTGACACAGGGAACGCAGGGGACGAGGCATTAAACAAGACGAAACAAGACAAAAACAAAGAGAAGATCCAGATGAGTTGGTGTTCTGAGTCTGGGGTTTGGCCACACACTGGGGGGGTGGGGAGGGCACCAGACAGGAAGAGGGGGGATCCAGGGTCCTGCTTCTCAAAAGAGCAGGTGGGCCTCCTGCTGGCCAGCAGGGTGGCTTGTCCCTCTCTCTTCTAGCCCCAGGGTGGAGGAAGAGGTGCCGGCCTGGGGCCAGGCAACTTCAGGCCCGTGTCCCCCTCGCCTGCCCCTCGCAGGCAGCAGGTCCAGCCCTGCCCTCCGCTCCTCTTCCTGGTCCCAGGTGACCCTCCCAGCCTGCACCCCAGGGTCACACTCCCTGGCATCCTGGCTCCCCAGCCCTCGGCCCTCCACCCGAGTGGTCATCTTTCCTGGGCAGCCCCTCGTGCTTTTCTGCTCCCCCACAAAGCTGCCAGGCATTACCAGAAAGTCCTTTAGATGAGCCTGCCAGGTTGCACCAGAGGATTGCTGTGCCATCCTCTCGTCCCCCTGCTGACACCACAGGGGCCCACGAGTGGCCAACACTGACCCTGCCCTGGCTCCCAGGGCTCAAGGCCTTTTACCTTTCCTCTCCTTCAAAACCTGCTTCATGTCAGTTCCTTGGCTGGTTTCTCCTTCTGTCTGCAACCTCGAAACACAGGAGGCTCTAGAGGACCCAGTACTTGGGCCCTCTCCTCACCTAGCCTCACCCCCAGTGGGATCGGCCAGCGCCATGCTTTACACGGCACACCTATGCTGACAACTCCCACGTTTCTAAGCTCCAGTATCTCCCCCTCACACTGCTGGCTCAGTATCCAGCCATCGCAGATGTTCTGTGGGCATCCCAAACCCAGTGTGTGCAAACCCTTCCCAGCCGTTACCCATCTCAACAAAGGGCAACTCTATTCCTCAGTTGCCCAGTCCCCAAACCTGGGTGTTTTCTCTTCCTCAAATTCCGCATCTAGTCTATCCGTAAATCTTGCTGGTTCCACCTCCAAGATCTGTCTACAATCTGAGCACCTCTCCCGACCTCCACGGCCCCCACCCAGGTCAAGAGCAGCACCTCCTCACTGGTCCCCTGCCTGCCATCCTGGCCTGCCTTGTTTTAGAACAAGTCAGATGATGCCACTCTTGGGCCCAAATCCTTCTTAAGGCCTCTCATGCCACATACAGTAAATGCCACAGTTCTAATGATCCCCTGCAAGACTCTCTGCAAACTGCCCCCATTCCATGCCCCACTATGCTCCCCTGAATCACTCTGCTCCTGCCACGCCAGGCCCCCTCCTGCCTCAGGGCCTTTGCACCTGCTGCTCCATCTGGCGCATCCCCTCACTGCCTGGTGAAGCCTTCCCTGACCATCCTATGTAAAGTGCAGCCACCCGCCCCACCCCTCACTGTTTCCTCTCAATGGCACTCATCACCCACGTGACAGGTCACATAGGTATTTGCTTATTTGTTTAGTGTCCATCTCTGCCATAAGGGCAAGAACTTTTACCTGTTTTGTTTGCCACCATTTTCCCAAAACCTGGACTAGCAAGTAGCATAGCTTAGAAGCTTGTATTGAACGGATGATTGAATGAGCCCAGAACTCATCTCCTATTTCCATAACGAAATGTAAAAAATGGGTTCTCAGTTCAAGCTCCCAAAGCTTGACACCTGTATTTCCTCATATCTTTATTTATCCTTTATTCTTATTTCATGAAGAGGTATCGCACTTCCTGGCTGAGCCTAAATTATCCCCCTGGGCTCCAAAGCCTATACCCTCTTATTTCCTTAGAGACCCTATTCTTGTCCTTGCTTTGTCCCTGGCTGTAACAGGAATGCTTCTAATGTCTCACGAGAAAGTGTGATGCGTGCTGTAGGTTTCTGGTACCTACCCTCCCTCAATTTCTTTCTTTCTCTTCTATCTCTCTCTTCTCCTTCCTCCCACCATATTCAACCTCCCCCCTCCTTCTCCTCTACCTACAAACATCCTCATGCTTACCATATTTACAAAAAAAGTTCCCAATCCCTTGTTACCCGCTTTAACAACCATTCTCTCCCCTTTTATCACAAAACCACTCAAAGGAACGGTTAGTTTGCTGTCTGCATTCCCTCTCCACTCATCCCCAGTCTCTCGCGGTCTGGTTTCTGTCACCACCACACACTGAAAATATGCCTTTGATGATTTTCAAAGGGGCCACCTAATTGGCAAGCCCGTGGATTTTCCTCAGTCCTCCTCCTCACGCTCCCTCCAGGCCGACATTGCTAACCCCCTGCCCCTCCCCCCTGAAACCCTTTACCCTCTCGACTTCTGCAATGACACACTGTCCTGGTGTCCCGCCACCACCTGACCGTTCACTCTCACTCCCCTCTGCAGGCTCCACTTCCCCCATGACCATTCCATCCTCAGTTCTTTTCTCTCCACGCCCTCTGGCATTGAGATCTCAACCACACCCCAAGCTTTAACCTTCACCTTTGTGAGAATAATCCCCAAATCATCAAGCTCCAATTCCAGATGTTCAACCATCTTCCCCACCCATCTCTACCTAGAGGCTCCTCTGCCACCACAAACTCAACATGCCCAACACTGGTGCTGCACCTTTCACCAAACCAGCCACTCCTCCAACACCCTGCTTGTTAACAGAACCACCACTCTGTTTCTATTCATTTTCCATGTTTCCCTCTCCCTCACCCACTACAGCCAATCAGTACACAAGCACACTGGGTCTACTCCCACAGTTTCCACAGCATCATCTCTTTGTCATTCCCATGGACAGTGCCCTAATCCAGCCCCCCATCATGTAGCCTATCTAATAAACTCCTAGCATCTCCTGGCTCTAAGCAACCTTCCTGTCCAAGCCCACCAGACACATCTTCCGAAACTACATCTCTGATCATGGCATATTCCCCTGACTAACCCACAGTGAGGGCTTCCTGCATTGCTGCTAGGTAAAATTCAAGCTCCTTAGTCTGGATTTTAAGACCCTCCCGAGACAGACCCCAGGCTACCTTTTCCTGACTCTCCCTTATACAACCTATATGCCCTCAATCTACTCATTATTCTTTAAACATTTCCTTTTTGCATTTATTTTTTAAATTTTTATTCCCACATCCCCTTGTCAAAACAATTTCAAACATTTCCTATGCTCTCCTGTCTTCACTCTGTACCCTCTCTGTCTGGTGACCCCATCCACGTTCAAAATCCTGTCCATCGTCCAAGGCTGGGTTTAAAATCCAACTCAAAACAGCCTCCCCAATCTCTCTAGCTCATAGTGATTTCTTCACTTCTCTCCCACATAACTTTCTCCATACCTCTCTTATTACAAATGACTTCATTTTAATGTTCCAGTTCTTTTCTCCTATACTAAATTCTAGACTTCTTAAGGATAAGATCCATATCTGATTTCCAACATGCATTGAAATCTCAACCTCTAGAGACACCTGAGATCAGTCCAGTCACAGAATAAGAAACATAAGATAACTTGATTAGACTCTCCAACTCTGACTCTTGTTTCTTTTCCTTATCTTATTGCATTGGCTAGGACATCCAATACAATGTTAAATGATAGTGGTGATAAGAAGCATCCTTATTTTGTCCCTGGCTATAACAGGAATGCTTCCAGTGTTTTACAAGAGAGTATGATGTGTGCTATAGGTTTCTGATACCTACCCTTTATCAAGTTAAGAAAATTATCCCTACATTCTCTAAGATTTATGCTGAAATCAGACATAAGGGGTTAGCAATGGGGTCGGCCTGGAGGGAGCGTGAGGAGGAGGACTGAGGAAAATCCACGGGCTTGCCAATTAGGTGGCCCCTTTGAAATGAATGAGGGACACAGTACTGAGGTATAGAGAATAGCCAAGGAAGAAAAGGCAGACCTGAGGGAGAAATTCCAGTAGAAACCAGATCAACTTCACGGCCACGAAAATGTTCTCCCTCAGATCTGAGCTTCCCAGGTTATTCATGTCAAAGCTTATGTTCTAGCTTATTGCACCAGAATGCAAAATGAGCAGAAAGAGGTGGTACTAGACTTCTATCACCCCTGGCTCCCAGACTGTTCTGCACACTGACCCTGCCTATGTGCCTCAAGAACCACAGACACACCCTAAAGAGCTACTAAAGAAGTACGTAAGCAGGACCTGCTGACATAAGAAATTCTGTTCATGACAGAGCCTGGACCAAAGAGGCAACTTCATAGCCTTGGGAACCAAATATAACTGCCTCTTCTATACAGTCTCATCCTGTCTCATGACTGAGTCACTCACAGTTGGTGGAGGAGATGGGTAACAGGGTTAGGGAATACAGACCCTGTGCCAACAGTATCCTTCCCTCCCTATGACTTCATGGCAGCCAAAGCCTGAGAGGCTGCAGGATATGGAAGTTGACAGTCAAGACCTCAGAAGCTAGTAGAAGAGAAAGGGCTGAAGGGAGGTCTACTACAAGATGGGCCATTAGGGCTGTGCCTTCCTCTTGAGTAAGCTCCAGGAGAGCTATACAGAAGGATTCCCGTAGGTAGAGGAAGGAGGGGAAACTCATTCTGCTCCCCAGGGAGGAGTCTCCTAGATCCTGCCCATAGTTAGAATAGAATGTCACTAGTCTTCAGGCCACCACCCCAACTCTGTAAAATAATGGGAGGAGAACTAAATTCCCAGGGAATTTGGGTAGCCCTATTCCTCTCCCCTCAATGAAACCAAAAGGAAGAGGATCTCTGCTGACAGAGCAACCAGGGGGTGTCCTTATCTCAGGAGCTCAGGTGTGGGAGAAAGCAGAAGTTGAAGCCCCATCTGGACCACCCCATGGTGCATTTCACCTCTAGGATTACAGAGCTGCTCATCCTATGTTTTGATGCCCAGGTAAAAGCAATGACGTACTGCTAGACCAGCTGGCCCAGGGAGGAAAAGCCCTGGTGGCCAATTTCCACCATGTAAACACTCCACTATGGCCAATGTCAATACCAATAGTGGAACTGGGGACTCTGCTCTGCTCTGAAGTACGGGAGCAGGGTGCCTCTGTCCCCACACCCAGGTCCTGAGCCAGCTGGCCTGCCCGAGCTGCTTCCCCAAACCCACAGCCCATCCCCAGGGAGGGTGTCTCCCTCCCTCACTGCAGCTGGCATGGTGATTCAGCTTCCCCTAAATTTAGGACAAAGGGTGGAGGACAGAGTCAGCTGCCCAGGCTCCTCTTCTCCCCACTGAGTTCCCGCCACCCAGTCAGCTGAGTGGCTGGGCACAGGCCCACCTAATCCCACAGTCTCTGGTCCATCCCTGCCTGGGCTTCACCTCCACAATAAAATCAACTCACAGGATTTCCCACCCACTTTGGCCAACTCTGGAATGCTCAAAGGCTTAGGCCAGTGGGAAGGAAGGAAGCCCCATAGCTGTCCCTCCCAGTAAGTTCTTCTGGTTGTCCGCTCTCCCTCCTCTCTCCAGAAAGATAAGCCCATTCTCTGATAGGACAAGGAGCTTCATCTCTTAGCACCTGCTTCCCATACACAGCTGGTCCTAAGCAAGCACTAACAGGAAAGCCAACCGAGGATCTTGGCCTCCCCTCAAAGACAATATCCTAAAAGCCCCACCAGGTTGAACTCCCAGATAGAGCCCAGTCTTCATTATGGCCTCTGGGAGAGCACAAGAGGGAATCTAAGTATACAAAGGCCCCCCTCCAGTCTTCTCCATGCTTCCCCCAAGGAAATGAAGTCTGAGGATAGACAGCACAGCAGACAATAACAGAGTCTCCTCTCTGTCTAGCAAATGTATACACCAATTTAAAAACACCCCCTCAAGGAAGCCTTCCCTGATTGCCCTAGGTGGTAAGCTTTGCTTCCCAGGCTCTGAAGTCTTGGGTCCCTACCTCTGTCATAGCACACATAGCACTCTGTTAGAATTATCTGTGTGGGTACCCACCCCCTCACTAGATTGTAAACTCCTTGAGGGCAGAAATTGGTAGACACTGATCTTTGAATTTCAGTGCCTGGCTTGGTGGTACCTTAATAGACAGTGAATGCAGTAAGGGATGGATGGCAAATGGGGTCCTGATAGCCTCCTCCCCGGGCCAAAGCCACGCCTGCTGAGGGGTCACAGCTATGCTTGCACCTCCCCCCAGCAAGACAAAACAAGGGGTTAGGAGGGAATCCCCAGGACTGATGGTCCCTGAAGCTCTTACCTGCCACCCTGTGGGCCACCAGCCCTTCCAGATTCAATGGCTCCTCCTCTGGAGTTCGGGAGGGATCTGAAGTCGCTTCCTTTGGCGGGAGCTGTGGCTGAGCAGTGAGGCCAGGGAGAGAGGCTGGGGGCTGCTGAGGCCCTGGAGAGGTGTGGGAGTTTGGAAGGAAGGTGGGCAAGGCGGAGGAGGCTGGGCTCTTCGGACGGAAACCCTGGCTGGGCCCAGCTGGACATGGCTGGTAATCATAAGGTGAGTAAGACCTGCCCGGAGGGACAGACTCCAGGGAGGCCTGTGGGGTTGACTCAGGAGTTCCCACGGAATGCCCACTGGGGATATAGCCAGATCTGGACTGGGTCAGTGGATGGGACTGGCGGGAGGAGCCGGAGAGGGGCTGAGAAGAGAGTGGGGAAGCCCCTGGCCAGGCCCCTGGGACACTCTGGGACTTGTGCAGGGGGGCAGCGGCCGAGGCCGGCTCCAGATCCAGCATCAGCATGTTGAGTGCTTCGATGGACTGCTCGATCTCCTGCCGGGAGGCTGCCCTTGGGAACTCAGGGAGCCCGGGGATGGGGGTCTCTGCCAACGGCTGGGGGCTGGGCCTGCTGGTCACAAGACTCTCCAAGGGGGCTCTTTCCTGCTGGCGAGGAGGTGGGCGAGGCTGCGGCTGCTGCTGCTGCTGCTGCCATGAATTCAGCCCCCTCTGCACGGCCTCCCGGCTGCTTCCCCCACGGGCTGGAGCTGGGGGCAGCTGGGGCTCAGCTTCCGAAAAGGACTGAGAGCGGAACATACCACTGGGGTCATGACCACAGTGGGAGGTGGTCATTGGCTGTGTCCAGGCTGGGTGGGGCCCCTCCTGCTGGTAGGCAGCTAAACCCTCCTGTGCGGAGTAGGAGGGCCGCATGGGGGCCGTGTGGCTGATGTGGGCAGGCACTGCCCGGCTGGCAGGCTCATAGGGATAGCCCCCGCCATTGACCATAGTCTCCACGGGGTAGGGCTTGTCCAGACCATTAGGCAGTGGGGACAGGGTCTCTGGGTAGCCTGCCTCACTGGTGTTGGTGACCCCGTCCAGGGAGGACAGCGTGCCCATGCTGCCCACACTGTGCCCATCCTGGTTGGGCAGCTCATCGTCCAGGATGTCTGTCTCCCGCTCAGATGCCAAGGCCCTGCCATTGACGTGAACCTGGGCTGGGACAACATGGCGGCCCGAGGAGGGTGCAGCCGGGCCGCCCGCTGGGCGGGACCTCACATGCTGGGGGTGGTACATGGCGCCTTGTTTCTCTCGATCTAAGCCAAAGCCACTCAGCAGACGATCCAGCTCCTGCTTTTCTTCAGGACTCAGGGCAGCAGGGATGCTGGAGGCCCCGGGCACAGGCTCATCGGTCTTGTCTGTCTTGGTGGAGGCCGTGGAGTTGCCCGAGTCGCTGCTCACAGAAAGCGTGTGCTCCACGTGGTTGGGGGTGGCCGACAGGACGGGACGTGTGGCATTGACGGCCCCAGTGCTGCCGTGCAGGGAGTCCTTCTTCTTCACCTTGGCATACAGGCTTCCGTCCAGCGGCCCCTGGGTGTGTCCCACCACCTCTGCAAGGGCAGAGCCAAAGGGGAGACAAGAGAACAGTAGACATCAGCGGGGAGCAGGGACATCGGCTATGCTCCCAAGGGAAGGAGCTAAGAGCTCCCATTCCTGTATCCTAAAACCTCCTCTCACCACCCAGAGTGGGGAGAGGGACAAGGACCAAAGGACCCTCACCCACACCTGGCTTCAGAGGCGGGCAGTGGAGCCCAACACCGAGCAGTCCAAGCCTAGCTCCACATCTCCCTCCCTGACCACAAAGGCATGGATTACTCCCTGGGGCCCAGTTTCCTCATCTGTAAAATGTGGAAAATAACAGAATCTGGTTGAACTATATGAAATCGCCAATATTCATTACACACACGACGCTTTGAGTTTAAGAGGTTTGACCCATGATGTGTGCTGAGACCAGTGCCTGGCACATGGTGACAGGTCAACAGCTAGGAGCCATAACCATCGCCATGGTGAGTATAATTAATTCCTGAATGGTGATTTCTGAAGCATCCTGGGTCCCCTCTGCTGCCCCATCCCAGAAAGTTTCACTCCACTCTAATTCCTGGACTTCCCAGCCTGGGTCAGAGGCAGAACGCCAGGCGAGGTAGCAGTAGCCCTGCATGCACAGGGGGTGTAAGTGTGGAGAACCAACCCCCCTGGGAACAGACCCTGCACAGGAGCGCCTGGGAGGGCAGTAGGGGTGCCATGAGAGGTCCACCATGCCTAAGGTAGGTGGGGGAAGGCTGAGGCAGGGCTAAGACCATCTAAGACAAACTTGCCCTCATGCCTCCACAGCTGAGTCTTTCTGGTTCAACACAAAGAATTTTCTAGAATTGTTCAGACATACAATGCCATTCATCTCACCCACTGCCACATTTCCAGAGGCCTCTCCCAGTTCCTCCCTCAGCACTGCCCACTCCTCATGGGCCCTGCCCATACCACCTGAGCCTCCCAGGAAGGGGCCCTGGTCAGGCAAGTAAGTCAGGTGGGATGGCAGCAGGCCTGCAGAAAGGGGAGTCCCGAGCCCCACTGCTCCCAGCCAGCCGAGGACCCCTGAACCGCTGGGCCATGGCAGGGTTCAGCAAACCAGCAGTTCCTACGCCAGGGGCCCACTGGGTGCTGATGCAGGGGGTTCATGGACCAGGGTGGTGGGGAAGGACCTTAAGGATCAAAAAACACAAAAGCAAGGGAGAGGTGCCCTTTTGTCTGCAGACAGCTCTGGGGACCCCCGTGAGCTGCACTTTCTCAGAAAGGAAAAAGTGAGCGCTGGGTGGCTCGGGGCCAAAGGGCTGACTCAGGAGCGAAGAACTTCCCCCGCCCAGAAGAACTCAGTGACCTCACACTCTGTGCAGTCGGCAGCCCAGCCTCCAGCCCCGACACACGCATGCACACACACGCACGCACACGCGCCTCCCTCCCTTCTCTCCAATCCGGGCCCTCAGTTGGCAAAGGAAAAAGCCCCCTCCCAAAGACTGCACCAGCTCCAGCCCAGACACCAGCAGTCACACACAGGGCCAGACACAAAGATGATCTGACATGCACGCCGACCCAAATCAGAAACCCCCAGACATGTGCGCTTGCTGAGCACCCACACTACGCCAAGAACCACGGTCAGAGTGCACGGCGTGGGTACGTACGTGCACACAGTGGTGACAGTGGCCAACACGCAGTGAGCACCCTCCTGCATGCCACACACTGTGCTATGCACTTCACACACGCACGATTTCTAACCCCGTGAGTCGGACAGAATTATACCTATTGTAAAGATGGAGAAATTGAGGCTCTGCGAGGGGGACTATTTACTTGTAAACACATAGTACCTGGTAAAACCAGGATTTAAAATCAGAACTCATTTATTTCAAAGACTACGCAATTTTTATCACGCTACATTTCTCTCATATCATACACACATACACACAGAGTTGAATAAACACATAAAAGGCAGGAATACCCCAAAATAAATACTTAAACTTAAAGCCACAAGCATTTCAGAGAATACAAATATTCCTACCATGCCCGAAGATCAGCCCTTAGGCCAGAAGTGGCAGCCACTAAAAATAAACACTCATACAGAAGCCCATCGCCAAAGACAAGTGCTCAGACGACCACAAAACATGAATATCCTGATCAACACACACACATGAACCACAGGCAGCCAAGTTACGTCACCAAGAGCTTGCACAGAGATGCCCCACCAGGTACATGCATCCCCCTGCACGCACACACACGCGCTCACACACACACTCATACACACGCTGGGTACTTTGCCCATTCACTGACTTCTCCAGAACCACCTCTCTGTCCCTAGTTTTTCCTGAGGCTTCGGGACCTCAGCCAGCAGCCAGCTCGCAGTGACACAGGGCCAGGGGGTTGCAGAGGAGCAGGGCTCTCGGGGCTGGGTGCTGGTCTGAACTGGAAAGGGGTTTTGGCTGAGAACTGTCTGAATCTCCAGCAACCTGGCCTTGCGCCTGGACCCCCAAAGGGTGCTCAGATGTAGGTCCAGGCGTGGCTGCCCTCCTGACTCATCAGTGTTTCACAGAAGAGCTTTCACCACGAGAGTTATGGAAGCATCCCCAAGGCAGGGGGAGAATCCACTACCTGATATCTTGGCCTTTCATTGCCCCTGTGGCCAGGCCCCACTCTGCATCGATTTTGCAAATGTCGATAGTAAACTTATTCTGCCATGTAATTTATCCCCACATGGGCTACCGTTTGCAGCAACAACATCAGGGATGATAATAGCTAAGCCACTAAGGCTCAGTTAGAAAATCGAAGAGGTATAAATTGTTTAATTAAATCCTGTTTGCTAACTACAAGTGGAAATGTCTCCTGTTGCCCTCAAAGAAGGAGCCAGTTGCTCCTGACTGCAGCGCTGGCCCCTTGTACTGCTAAGGCCAGGCCACCTGCACCCTGCTGAGCTGTCTGTCTCTGTGTCAAAGGGAGACTCTGAGGACACTCAGGCCTGTCCCAGGCCCATCCAGCCCCTTGTGGGGGCTCTGCTGAAACCCTAGCATAGGAGGCATGACCTATGGGGCATGCTCCCCTCCTCCTCCCATCAGAGATGAAGGCACGTCCCACCAGCCCCCACACTGGTGCACGCTCGTCACTCCCTTCTGCCCGTACACCACGGCCACATTAAGAGCTATTTACCAGGACCACAAGAAGCCGGAACACGATGTTGGTTTCAATCTATCAAGGCAGGAAGGGCAAAAGAGAGGCGGGCAGAGCCGACAAGGAGTGCAATGAGGTGGGAGGGTGGAGAGGAGACTTAAAGGCGGCTGGGGGAGGTTGCTTTAAGGCTCGTAAGCTGAGGGGCCACCAGAGCCATCTTGTCGAAGTCCCAGCAGCCTTCATCTCAGATGAAGGGAAGTTGAACAGCCAGCAGGAGGGGGCGTGGGATGGAGGGATGGATCTGCACGGCTGGGGACCTTGGGGACTGGCATGAGTGACAACAGAGTAGAAGGACAGACTGCAGCAGAAACACAAGCTACAGGCAGCCCCAGGTGCAGAGCTCCCAGGCCCCATGCCCGGGCCAGCCTGGACATCCTCTCTCAGGGGCCATCTCCCTCCCTGCTGCCTCTGAGTAGCCCAGCACCCTGCCCACGTCTCTAGGGAAGCTGCGGCACCCACAGTCTCTTCAAGGCCCCACTTGTTTCGTCTACACATCTCCCCGCTCTTCTCGGCAGCTGCGGGAAGCCCCAGACTCCAGCCCTGATGCTGCCCCCATCGCACCGAGGGGCCCTTATTCCATGGTGGCCGTAATCCAGATGTGCGAGTCATGTTTCTGGAAAGCTCTGAGGAAAATCCCCAGCTGACTTGGATGTGGACCCAGTCCCTGAGACACCCCCACCCCCAGTAAATAGCACAGAGGTGTGCGTGGCACTGGAAGAACAGCAGAGGCCAGGACGCAGGAGGGAAGAGAGACACACTTTAAAAAGAACAACATAAATAAACAGGGCATGCTACAGATATATGGCTTCGGGGCTGCTGTTTCCTAACCTTGATGTCCAGAAGAACCTCTCTGTTTGCTGTTAAAAATTCAGACCCCATGGCCCTACCCCCAAAGATTTTACTCGGCGGCCTGGGGGGAGCCATTTTTGCCGGCTCTCCAGGCATGGTGGCCACACACACGGTGGACAACACCTTGAGAAGCTCTGAAGTCAAGGAGCCCCACTTCTCGTCCTGAAGTGCAGTGGGGAGATTTTCCTCATTTAGATGTCAGGACAGATGGCCCAGCCATGCAGAATAGAAGGTGCCAGGCAGGTTGACCATAGGAAAGAAGTCTCCTTCATTGGCAATGATTCAATGGGAGACCCTGTCCAACCAGCAGGTCTGTTTTGAAGAGTGAATGATTTATTAAGGTTTTCAGGATGGGGCCCTTCATGATAAAAAGTCCTTTGGGTTCACGTCCAGCAAATACCAATTCATTAAAATACATTACCCAGAGCAGCAATGACCAACCAACGCAGAGGAAAATCAATGCCATGCCAGTAGGAAGAGGCACTGTGCCCACCCTGGACACCGGCGGTTTGCAGGCAGCCTGGGCAGAACTCCTTAAAAGGAGGAGTGGGGAATCCGAGGCCACGTGTGTCCCAGCAGTAGGTGAGCTCTGACAGAAGTGAGGCCTGGCCAAGAGGCCATCAGGAGAGCAAGTTCTGGATGTACTAGGCCTTTAGCCCCAGACCCTACCCCAGCTTGGAGGGGGGCAGGAGACCAGGGGCTGGGGTAGGGACGAGGGGAGGCCACAAGGGATGTGGCTTTGAAGAGAAGATGGAGGGGAACTGTGCCCTCCCCCCACCACCTCAGCAGCCAGACACACCAGCACTCAGGAAAATGGTCCCCGTCCTAATTGGCCAAGTCAGCCTGCGTCAACCACTTACCCATCAAGCCGGGCTTCCAGGCCTGTCGGGTGAGGATCTGAATGCGCACCTGCAGCTTTGCTGAGGGACAGCACTCAGCAGCTAAGTACCCTGAGCTAAGCCGGCACGTCCAAGCACTGTATTCTCCTCTCCCCACTCCCTGCTTGACATTTCTTAACAGCTCTCAGCACCCACAGAGTAAAGCCCAACCCTCTTGTTAGGCTTGCTAGACCTTTTATCTTCTCGCCCCTGCCTGCCTTGGAAGCCTCACCTTCCCTGTCCTCAATACCCCAAACACCCTCCACTCTATTCTTACTCAACTATTTTTATGCTCTTTCCTCCTCTGTGCCTCAGCACATGCCGTTCCCTCTCCTGAAATGCCCTTCCTCCCCCTGCCTGTGAAACTCCCAATCTCCCTAGCAAGTCTCTTCCTCCCCTGTCAGCCTCAGTTTTAACTTCTCTGGGAAGCCTGCCTTAACCTGACCCCTTTCCTACTGTCCCCAGACTCAAGTAAACCTTTACCATGTTCCTGTTGTCCCGTGTAGATGTCTCCACCATGTCACAAATGGTCATTCTTGATGTCCACGTCTTTGGCTTATTCCCCACTAAGCCAAGAGCTCCTTGAAGAGCTTTTATTTTTCTCTCTTTCTCTCCCTAGGGCCTGGTTCCCAGATGGTGCCATCCACAATATGGTCTACATGAATGTTGCCTCTTGAAGTTCAGTGCATAACCTAGATGGCTGTACAGGATGAACCAACAAAGTACAGTGCCTGGCACATACTGGGTATACCATAAATGCTTCTGCATTACATTAAGTGGCACAGAAAGCTTTCTATAGTCCCGTCAGCCACTGAGATACTTTTCTTCCACTGCCACCCAGTGAATAATCAGGGGTTCTAGGTGGACCCTAAGCTTCTCCCAAAGAGAAGGGAAAGAGAGGTACTGCAGCCAAAATAACATGAGAGAGGGGTATTCTCCATATTCTGCAGCATAGGCTGGGCACAGTGGAGGTTCCTGTAAATTGGCTGAGCCAGAGTCCATGGTGTCCCCACAGACCTCCCCACCCACACTACAGTCCAGCAGACATTAACTTTCTTAGACCCTTTGGTATATCTGATGTAATTCTAAACTAAGTTCCAAAAACAATGCACAAACAAATTTTGCATGTAATTCCAG
Organism: Lepilemur ruficaudatus; assembly: GCA_963574885.1. Lineage (NCBI taxonomy): Eukaryota > Metazoa > Chordata > Mammalia > Primates > Lepilemuridae > Lepilemur > Lepilemur ruficaudatus. The sequence goes on along the minus strand of CAUYRT010100075.1, from coordinate 23,304 downwards.
GAGTTGATGGACAATCCAAAGTCCATCTATAGATCCCGAGTTAAGACATGCTCATCTAAAAATGAGGGTGCTGCTTCTGGGGTCCCTCTCTGTCACCCAGAACTTCTGTGGAGAACACCAGGCTCCAGCCAGCAGAAACAGAACACACCGAACGGAAACTCCGCAGCTGGAGGAGCTGAGAAGTGGCCCAGCCCAGGGCACACTGCTGGGTTCTACCTGCCTGGGGAGGAGAACATGGGGAGGAGATAAGAACAGAGAGGGCAATGGAGAGCCGCAGCCACGCTTCCAGTAAGAACTGGGGACCCTGAGACGCCCTGGCCTCCACCCATGCCAACCTCCCATCCACAGCCGGCTAGAGATTAAGGCAGCTCTTTGTTCAGCCCAGGCTGCAGAGAGCTCTGAACTTTCCAAAGAGGAACGGGCTCCCTAGGGCCTCAGAAGATCTGCAGAATTAAGGGTTAAAGAGAAGTCCTTGAACTTCTGAAGGGCACCACGTAGAGGAGACACAGCCTGACACAGCAAAGCGGGCGGGTGCCCGGTACAGCCCAGGGATTTAGGTGCAGGTCTGGAGATGTCCACTGATGCATTATGGACAAGCACAAGGTCCCCTGACCCCTGTGAGCAGGGGGCAGATGAGCCCAGGTGTGGCAAAATTGACACCTGTCTTTTCTTCTTGTTTGATAGCACACATCAGAGGGAACCCCCTGCATTTTCAGAGAGTGAACAAAAAAGAACGACATTCTTCTCAGGGCTGCTGTCAATCTTTTTATAGGTGACTCTGTCCCCTATACTAATGACCAGTGTCACCCACAAACCTGCGTCTGTAGACCCAGAGAGGGTGCCCAGGTGGGCTTCTCCTGGCCACCTCCCCAATTCTGCTGCCAAGAAAGAAAGAGGGAGGCCTGAGGCCCATGTCCAGATGGAGCTCAGTCTGAGTTTCAGCCTGAAGGCCTTGAAGAGGAAGAAGTCAGCTTGGATTGAAATCCAAAGTAGAGCCCCTCCCACCAGTGGCTCTGGCCCTCTGGGGGCAGAACTAGGAGCTCTCAGGGCCCAGGAGGTAGGCTGAGTCAAGAGAGCTTTTTAAAAGCCTTGGGGCTTTTAGAGCCGAAGGGCCCTAGGGGATTAGTTAATCCCCTGCCCACCCCTCATTTTATAGGCTGACAGTGAAGTTCTGCAGGCTCAAGGGACCACCCAAGGTCACCCAGCAAGGGGGTGCAAAACCGACTCTGGCTCCAAGTTCAGCTCATCAGGGTGAAGATGGCTGGGGGCTCGTGGGGGGCGGGGGGGTGTTGGAAGACTCTCCAACTACGGCTGCAGACCAAGAATCTCAGGACTATCTGATACACAGCGCTTCAGTCAAGTGATGATGACAGATGTGTCCCCCGGCCCTTCTTAGGAAGTAGCATGGCATTTTCCCCAGATACCATCTTATATGAATTCATGCCCTCCAAAGAGAAGGAGTAAGGGCAGAAAACCTGATCATGACCTTTATTTCAGACCCAAGGGACCAGGGCCCTGGAAGGTGAGATACCTGCCCTGGTCACATGACAGCCCACACCTGCAGGACAAATGTGAACTCTCAGGGCCATCCTCCTGACTCCAGCCTGGCCTGCCCCTCCACACCAGCGCTAGAACCTAAGCCTGGCACTCCCCACCCCTGCCCTCAGCCTATCTGGGCACCAGATATCACAGGCACACTCGGGATGGTAAAAATAGCTCCGAGCCCACAACAAGCTCAAGTCCTTCTCTGCCAGGCCAGGGTGCCCGCCTGGGCACTCAGAGCTGCCTGGCCCAGGGGACAGTCAACCGCTGCAAGCCCTGCCAGGCTGGGCAAACGCCGTGAATGGAAGTCTTCGGGCAGCCCGCCGGTAACAGTCAGCCCGGGGGCGCTGCCCAAAGCTCACGCCACAGAAAGCGGGAAGGGGGCGTCCTGAATAATGTCTCACTCGGGCTATCCCTGCCTCCACCACATTCCCTCTGCCCACTCCATTCCCACCCAAGATAAATCACCTCCACAAAAAACTTAGGACAACTCAGACACACCACCCCCTACCAATCCAGTTACCCCTCAGACCTGAAGGCGGCGGCTCTTACACGTCCCAGAAGCAACTCTGGGAGGAGGACAGTGAGGTCTGGCACCTCCGCATCCAAAGGCAGCACAGAGGCCACAGCCCTACTCAGCCTCACACCCTCCCGGGGTGGGTCATGGCAGATCCTGGCCCTCCGCCCCCGGCACAGAAGCGCCCTCCTCCCCAGATGGAGCAGACAGCCACACAAGGACACACACAGGCACAGCGACTGCCCAGCAGACACTTACCCTCCGGACCGAGAGGGCGAAAGAGGAGGGGAAGACAGCTCTGATTTGATCCTGCTGCCTCAAGTTTCCAATAATTCCTGCACGGCTGCAGCTCCAAGTAGTGTTTGTGTCCTACTCAGGCTCTCTCGGACTGTCAGGGTGGGAGGAGCCAGTGCCGCCTGCCTGCCCATGCACACACACACACACACACACACACACACACACGCACGCGCGCACACACCACTCCCTCTTCTCTCCCCCTCCGCTTGCTCTGCCTCACTCTGGCTTGTAGGAAGCCAGTGGGATAAAACTCTGTCTGTAATTCCAGCCAGCTGGGTCCCCAGGGCTTCACTTATCATCCTGCAGCTATGCAATTCTTGCATGACATCACAGCGGCATCCCAAGCCCTCCACTCCCTGCGGGCCGGGCCAGGCCAGCCCCGACCCAGCACCGGCCCGGCACCGGCCCCTGCTCAACACTCGCCCATGCAGCCCAGCCCGGCACAGCCCCGCTCAGGTCCCAGAAAGGCCCGGCCCAGCCCCAGTCCCAACAGCCCCAGTCCCATGGCAGCTTCAGTGCCCAGAGGAGAAGCGGACAGAGAAAACCTGGGAGCAAAGTGAGACTGAGCCGGGAGCAGACAGGCAGAGATGCAAAGCCAGAGAGGAAGGGAGAGAGTTCCTAGGAGGGTACTGAGATTTATTTCCCCAAATTTTCCACATTTTTTTTCCATTCTCAGCAAATGGAAGGCAGAACAGATGACAACAATTTTCCGGCTGCTGAACAATAAGGTGGAAATCTTTTTTTCCCTCTCTCCCCCGCCTCCCCCACAGGGCAGAGTCTGGGAGCCAGGACACTTCCTTGGCTTGGGAAAGGGAAAAAGAAAACCTCCAACAGCCCCTGTACTTCCCAGCGGAGAGCGCAAGACCTGAACAGAGAGACCGAGGCGTCACTGGCCAGGCCTCTGAGAGGGTGACAGGAGTCCCAGAGTGAAGCTGTCGCTGCAAAGCTCTGGACTCTGGCCCGGCAGCCTTTATGCTTTCTAAGGCCTAACTTTGGGAAGACCAGCGGGTTCCTAGCCCTGGACATTGATCCTCCAGGCCACCTGAGACACCTCCGACTGACTGGCTGTTGGGATTCTGCTTGTTCCCCTCTGTGGAAACAATGAATGGTGGAGAGAATAACTCTTCAGTGCCAGCAATGTCCCCAGCCACCCAAGTCTGAGGATCATCGTTCAGCCAAAATACAGCTGCACCACCCTCATTATCCTGGTGCGCCCTGAAAAGTGCCAGAAGTCCCTGATAGCCAGACACCCAATCCCCACTCTTATTTTCATGCTGTCTGTGGCTTATTTGCATATTAATTTAATCACCCAACTCAATTCCCAGAGTTGACAGGAGGTGGCCTGGACTTTGCAGCTGGGACGGCAGGAATTTCAGCAACTGGCATCTCCTTGCAGAGGGCCGCGGTTACTTTGCAGCCCCAAAGGGTTTCTGCAGAAACAGGCTTGCCAGGGCTACAGCCCCCCGACCGATGCCCAGACCTTCACAGCCAGGTTTGGCACCATGGGCTTAGGAGAGCCCTGCCAGGTAAGACCACCTACTTCTCCCTCATCTTCCCCTGAGCACAAGGAAATCAGACACCTCAGACCCCCACCCCACTCCCACCAGCATCACTCTCTGGCTGCTTCTTTTTGAGAGTAAAAAAGGAAAACAAGGAGGAAAACAAAAATAGTATCCAGTGTCCTGTACCCTGGCCAATGTCCTATCTTCACTGATGAGATGGGTGTGGGGGCAGCCTAGTGTCTTGAACTTCAAAGAAGCCATTAACAATGGGGAGGGAAGAGGAAGGGCATGAGAGAATTTCTTCCTCAGGCTCCAAACTGGGGAAGACTACAATTAGGACAAATTATTGCAATTATCCTCCTATCTCCATAGAGTCTTCTAGAACTACCAATAAACCCCAGGCTCTTGAAAGGGTTAAGGTAGCCCAGCCCACCCACTTGTCCTACCCTGCCCCACCCACAACAATGTTAGCCTCGATTTTATCTGAATGCGATCTTTATGTTTATTTGCCCATCTGAATATCATCTATATTATTATTTTGTAAATTTTAAAAATAAACTTTATTTAATGTAAACTAAGTTCTAAGTTCTAAGCACTAATATCCACAATATCACAGATTTGGTAAGCAAAACATGTACTTTTGTTCTAATTAAAATAAATGCACTGAAAATCAGCTCATACATAATTAGCAGTCTGGCCCACAAACCGTACTTTGGAAAACACCAGCACACAACAGCTCCTGCCAGTGGCAACCCAATCCCACAGTTCTCTGCTACTCTCTAAAACTGTCTGCACCACACGCTGCTGCGGAGTTTTATACAAACCCCAATCGTCTGGCCTCACCCAGACCTACAGAGATAGAACTGTCAGGGACGGGGGCCTGGGAATCTAAATTTTAAAGCACCCTCCTCCCCCAGTGCAGAATGACAGGTAGCCAGGTTTGGCACAAACTGGTCCTAGCTGTACTTAAATATTTCCAGGTATGAGCATCTTACTATCTTCCCCGCAAAAGCTCATTTCATCTTTAGGTGGCTGTAACAGGTGGATTTTAGCTCAATGTAAGAAAAAAGCATCATGGTACCCTGTCTTTTCTACTAAGCGGCCTCATGGTTTCCTACGGGGTAGCTCAGAACAAGCCCATCTCTGCCACAGGGGAGCTCACCAGACACTAAATGTGCTGTGCATATCCTCTCGAGTCTCCCTTTGACAGGCAGCCCCTCTCCCCGCAAGCCCCCGAGCCTGACATTCCCTCCTGCTGCTTCTCTCTGACACCTAAGCACTTTCGTCCAGTGGTTCTTTCTCACTCTGAAGCAAGGAACCCACAAATAGCCCACGTGGGCTCTCTGACCTATGACAGGCACGAGAGGCCTATCTCCTCCCACTTTCTAGAAACCATGCTTTTGATAGTGCAGCCTGAGATTCTTCCTAGACCTTCTCATGTCACTTCAGCATCTGCCAGGAACAGTGGCTAAGAATATGGACTTAGGGGCCAGGCAGACACTGGTTCAAACACAGACACTACCACTTACTAGCTTGGTGCAACCCTGGGCCAATGACTTCATTGCGCTGAGCTTCATTTTCCTTAACTGTAAAGCAAGTATCTTAATAGCTGTTCCCCAAAAGTATTACAAAGACTGATATAACACCTGTAAAGCTCTCAGCACAGTGCGCTGGACACAGAAGGTGCTCCAAATGAGACGGCCACAGAAGCACAGACCACCACTGGGACATTCATTCGCTTCCCCATCTTCCTTCTCTAGCCCTGCCCCACCCTGATTGGTACCTCTGTGACCCCATCTCACTGGGCCCATATGTATCATACCCAGGGCTTAAGCTTCAGGACACACATTTCTCTTGCCCTGTCTCTGCTCAAAGACCATAGCATAGAATGCCCGGCAAAGAGAAGCATCTCATGAAATAGCTCAGACTTCAAGGATATGATGTCATTCAATTAACAAACACTGGGACTTGTCCAGCATTGGTTACTGTCAGCAGTATGCCTGAAAACTTCACTTCCCTTCCCACCTGCAGAGACAGCTTCAACACCAAGGACCACAAGGCCAGCAGGATGGACAAGACCTCAGCTGCCATCACATAGACATGAAGGGACTTCCTGGGGAACTGGGCAGAGGGCAGGGCACGGCAAATCAGGTATGAAAAAGCATACTCTTGGTTTTGCCATATTTTCTTTTAAAAAAAAATAAAGAAAAATACTCTTTTTTTCTTAAAACAATCTACAGAAAATACCAGAGGCAAAAATCTTTCCTGATGGAGGATGGGTTAAACTAAACTTGAGAGGCAATGGTACAATTCTGTCTTCAGAGGCAGCTGGGTATTCCCTGAATCCGCTGACTCAGCCCTGAGCAGAGAGGTTTCATGAAACACAAGTTCTAGAAGCAGGGAGGTCAACCTGAAGACCCTCTGAAGCCCGCTGAGGTGCCAAGGATTCTTAGAGACCCCAGATTTGCCATGTGACACCTTGAGGTGGGCAGCCAGCCAGGCCATTTCCTAGAATCATGCATGGTCAACCCAGACGACACCGTGAGTTCATCTGGCCCAACCCACCCACCCGACTTCATCCATCTGACTTAGGGAGGGGAAGAGAGCTTCCTACAGCCACAGGGCCCCTGGCTCCCAGAGGGAAGTCGTCCCCACTGCCAGATCAAATGCCATGAGCTGGGTGCTCAGAAGGGTTCTGTGAACCCCAGCATTTAAGAACCACAAGCGTCTCCAGGTCTAGCCGTGCAGAGAAAGCGGAGTACCGGAGGCAATGCTCCAGTGCAGACGCACTCCCCAGGCAGGGCGAGCAGATGCGTTATCCCCCCAGGATGGCCTCTGGCCAGCAGACCCGCAGCTGGAGCGGGCGCCCCTCGCCCACACTACGGGGTCTCTCCAGGCAGGAGTGAGCCCAGCCTCCCAGGCCACCCCCTTTGAAGCTCAGCTCCTTCCTGTCAAGTTTTTCCTTTTCATTGGCAGAGGAAGAAGCATCTTTCCAGGCCTGGCTCCCTGCTCTTTCTCTTAAGGAACAGAATGGCTGAGTGTTTTGGTTTCCAAGCAGCCCAACCCTAGAGCAAAAACAGGAAGCAGAATAGAGTGGCCCCAGTGAAAGGCTACTTCACACCCTACACGTGGGACAGGGAAGATCACAGACATGAGGGGCTGGCGGAAGAACAGCACCTCTGGGTGGCCAGTGCCCCTCAGGGGACACATGGCAATGTCTGGAGATATTTGGGGTTGTCACATCTGGCAGAAATGCTACTGGCATCTAGGGGCTATAGGGCCAAACACCCCCCAATGCACAGGACAGGCCCCCACAACAAGCAATTACCCAGTCCAAAATGCCAACGGTGCCCAGGGGAGATGCCCTGAGCTAGACTGAGGGAGGAGGGAGCCGGGGGTGTGAGAGACAGAGCCCTGGGCTAAGACTCAGGAGTCTTGGATTTCAGTCCCAGCTGGGCCACTAACTCACTGCTTGGCCTTGGACAAGTCGTTTCCTTTTTCTGGGTCTCAGTCTCCAACATGGCAAAATGAGAGAGGACAAGGAGATAAGCTGTGAACTCTAAAAGTTCTGGTTCTAAGGAGAGCCATCAAGGAAGAGAAAGGTATGACGGAAGAGGGTGTGCCATGGGACAGGGAAAGGAGGGGGCTCCCAGGAGAGGCATAGCATCAAGGTGTCACAGGTCTGGGGACAGAGGGAGGAAGGGTACAGCACCACAGGTGCAATGAAAACATGTCCCCAGACCTCCCAGGGCCTCCTCCCAACTCCCAGACCAGTGGACAGGGTAGGCGGGGCTGACCGGAAGCTCAGGACAGGAGAAGCAGGGATACGCGCCAGCACCTGCTTAGGGCCCCAGCCTTCCAGGCTCTCCACACCCCCCATCCTAGGAAGGCAGCGACAGGGCCAGGCTAAGGGGCCTATTCCCTGAGTAACAGGATAGGAGCCTGAGTGCCAGAGGATTACTCAGGAAGGGAATTGTCAACTCCCAGGCAGATGTCCGGGTTGGACAAGGTCAGGGGTATATCCACTCACCGCCCTCCTGCCTCTCCCCACCCTTATTACTCCCAGGGCATGCACATCATGTCGGCAGCAGTCCTCACTTGGGGAGGATGGAAGGAGAATGGGGAGAGGGGCCATGGGGCCTGGGGAGCAAGGAGGAAGGAGAGAGTAGATTGGAATGAGGCAGGCAAGTTACGGACTGTGCACCTGCACCTTAATGGGTGTTCTCTTGTTCAGTTCCACAACTGCCTTTCGAAGTGGATATCATGATGTCCACCTTCCTGATAATGAAACTGAGGCTCAGGGGTGTGGCTTTCTCAAGGTTACATTGCCAGTCTGACTCTAAGGCTCATGCCCTCTCTGCTTCCCAAAGAGGAAGGAGGAATAATAAAGGAGATGGAGGAGGCAAGGGGTTAGGGTTTGGAGGGTCCAACAAGCAGAAAGGAGTGAAGAGTGACACTAAAATCACAATGCTGGTTTAGAACAATCTGCCCAAAATCCAGCATCCAAGGGAGTGCTGTCCCAAGCATAATGGTCCCCTGGGAATTTAATGCATTCATCCTAAAGATGCTTCTAGGGCTCAGAGCATTTCTGGAAACACCCAGAACACTGCCTCAGGGCTGGCTTATAATTCACATAAATGAACCCATCCCTGTGCTAGGGTTCAATCCCCACTCTTGACTCATTGTCTCAGCATCCAAACATAAGTACTGGTTACCAAACTGCCTGTGCAGTTTTATAATTATAGCTCCCAACACTGATGGTTGGGGGGTGTACAGTGGGGTGAAGGTCCGCATGGTTCCATACATGAGAGGTGGCTATAGGCTGAGGGGTCCATGTGGTTCCATGCATGAGAAGTGGCTGTGTGCAGAGGGGTCCCTGTGGTTCCATGTATGAGTAGTAGCTGTATGTAGAGGGGTCCATGTGGTTCCATGTATGAGAGGTGGCTATAGACAGAGAAGTCCTTGTGGTTCCATGCATGGGTAGTGGCTGTGTGCAGAGAGATCTATGTGGTTCCATGCATGAGAGGTGGTTGTGTGCAGAGGGGGTCCGTGTGGTTCCATGCATGGGTAGTGGCTGTGTGCAGAGGGGTCCTTGTGGTTCCATGCATGAGAAGTGGCTGTGTGCAGAGGGGTCCTTGTGGTTCCATGCATGAGAGGTGGCTGTGTGCAGAGAGGGTCCGTGTGGTTCTGTGCATGAGTGGGCATGGGGATGGTTGGAGAATGGCGTAGGTCGCTGACCTCTTTCCCCAGTAGGTCCACCTAGAGACAGACTGAAAGTGACTCTCACTGATGCACAGAGACTACAACAACGTGGAACACAGGCCTGGATGGGAGACAGGAGCCCAGGCACCTTTTCCATCCCTGCATCACACGAGGAGCGCCCACCTGCTTCTCAAAGGTTCTAGAGTAATGTACAGACAGATGGAGGCAGGGATGGAGGGAGGAAGGGAAGAAGGAAAGATCTGAGAAACTTTGAGCTTTCATATCAAAATCTGATCTCACTGCCCCTGGAGAAGGAGAAGAACACACATCAAAGAACACTTTGCTATTAACAATTTTTTTAAAGCAGTCAAAGCAACACAAGGCCCAAGTCTCACACAAGCCGCCAGGGCATTGACTAGCTGTAACGATATAAAGACTGGGCAGCCAGAAGCTCCTGGCCCCGACCCACAGACAGCTCTGCTGCTGCTTCCCAGAGCACAGGGAGACAAGTGGCCCTGGGGCTGACCAGCCTTGGCCCAGCACCCTGGAGCCAGGAGCACCAGACAGCAGTCCAGCAGGTCTGGCATCTGAGGCAGAATGCCCCCAACGCCTGTGGGAGAGTCTTGTGGGTGCAAATAATGCCAGAGCAGAGAAAGAGAGGGGCAGGAGGAAAGGGAGTTTGGGGCAAGACTCCTGAATCCCCTCTGCACAGAGAACATGACAGGGCCTTGCCAGAACCCTCTACAAGTTGCCTTGTTCTCCCACGCCCATGAGCCGTGGTCATTTGTCCCACCTAGTCAGACGCATGGGGTGCAAGGATTCTCCTTGACTTCAAGAAAATCCAGAAAACCTAATCCTGCCACCTGTTCCTCTTTCTCATACCCTCTGAATGCAAGAGTGTTCTCCTGAATGTCACACCTCCCTCCCTCCAGCTGTCACTGAAACCCACCTCTCCAATTCTGCCCATATCTCTAACCAGCCACGGTATAATAAACACACCTAGAGAAAGCACTGTCTGGGAGCAACAGCAAGAGACTGGGAGTCAAGGGGCCAGAATATCAAGGGGTGATCTTGGATGGGCCTCAGTTTACCCCTCTGTGTGTTGGGAGAGTGTAACCAGGTGATCCCTGAAGTCCTGCTCGAATCTCAATCCTCAAAGACACAGCTCAGAAAAGATGCTCAACCAGGCACTGTTTGAATCCCAGAGCCCCTGCACGCTGTGGGCCGCTTCTCCTCTCCTGCCTGGTCCTGTCTGGGTGGCTCCAGACTCCAAACTCATCCAAGGCTATTTCTGCGGCAGCCATGGAACCCCTGGGGCTAGGACAGAACCGGTGACTTACAGGAAGTCTGTAAACACACGCCAGGCTGCAGAGGTTCCGAGGGCTACGCAGGGCAATAAAAAGGCTGATTTATTTTCATCAGTGAGATGCTGAAATTCAATCCCTGGAGTGAGCTGACCCGGCAGACGCCGGCGGGCCGCTCCCCACCCAGAGCAGAATTAGCTAGCCCCCCGCCTCCCAGGCCTCACCATTGGGGCTGGCAGTGGGAGGGGACAAGGGGGCAGGCCAGGGTTGGCCAGCTTGGCCACTGTGGCTCTGGTCCCCTCAGTCTGGCCTCTCCCCACCCTGCTGCTGGCCTGCAAGGGTCTCCAGGACACAGGCCCAGCAATGGGCAGAGCTGGACCTGCTGCTCACAGCAGCAGACTGGGATCACCTCCCAGTACTCCCTCCCAAGGCTATTCCCAGGGCTCCCAAACCCCAGGCTGCATGGGGCAGGGGCCAGGGCTCCTCAGGACTCCTGCCCCTATAAAGACATGGGGAGAAATGCCAGGTTGAGAAACAGTGGGTGTCAGTATCCAAGCTGTACACCCACCTGGCTATGTAAATGCTGCTAGGTTATTGAACCTCTCAGTACGTGTTTCTTCATCTGTGAAATAGGAACAAGGCTACTCAGCTCACAGGAGAGGCACAGAGTAAAAGAAATCACGGGCACCTGACAGTATCTCACCTGTGCATAAAAAGGGGTGGAGGGTAGATTATTCCCCTCGTCCCCCACCAAATCGCTGGCTGGGGGTGTCAGGCGGACAACCCTCATGAAGGCCAACTTAGCACTATGTGTAAGAAGTACACATGAACATATTCTTCTACCTAGTAATTCCACTTTAAGAAATGTGTGCTATAGACTTGCCCAGATGAAAATCATGTATGTATAAGGTTATTCACTGCAGCATTTTTTTGGAAACAGCAACAGATTGGAACCAATCTAAATGTCCATATTACTTAAACGCAGTTTAAAAAGCTAGTTATTAAAACACAGTACAGCCATGTACAATAGGATATTTGTACATATCCATATGTACAATAGGATATTTTGCAGCTGAAAAAAACTGAGATGATTATGTGCTATTATGGAAAGATCTTCCCAATATATCATTTGTTGAAAAAACTCAGGGTGAAAGCTCCAAATCCTTACATGGCTACCAGACCCTACAAGATCTGGTCCCCATGACCTCTGATCTCATCTCCTAATACAACCTCCACTCGGTCACACCAGCCTCCTTGCTGAACCCACCACACGTCCAGGTGGACCCCTGCCTCAGGACCTTTGCACTCGCTGCTCCCTCTGCCTGAAACGCTCTTCTCCAGACATCCACTTGGCTCACTCCCCCCTCTCTCAAGTCTCTGCTCACGCACCCCTCCTCAGGAAGGCCCATGCTGGCCACCCTTTTTAAAAATGTCTACTCATTCAACTGCCCCTATTCCCAGTCACCCTCGCTGCGCTGAACTTTTTCCCGGAGTCTTTATCAACTTCTAATAGACTCTGGCATTTACTTATTATGGCTTTTTTAAATGTTTTTATTGTCCGTCTTTCTCCACTAAAATAGAATCACCACACAGCAGAGATCTTTGCTTCATTCACCGTTACGTCCCCGGTATCTAGAACAGTGAGTGACTGGCACATGGGAGGCAGTAATGTTTGTCGGATGAATAAGCACACGTTACTGAGGGCAGCCCACGTACTAAAGAACACGATGATTTGGGTTTTTTTTTTTCTTTTTTCTTCTTCTTCTTCAATAGAGTGGATTCAAGGTTATGCCTATAATCACATCATCCTCTCTCTCCTACATGCTGATGTTTTCTCAAGCACACGAGGCCATAACCCACAGCTTGGCCGTCACCAGTGACCAGTGTCCAGTGCCAGGGAGCAGGACTCGTGGAGGTTACCCCCAACCCCTGAGCAGGAGTGAGTCACACGTCGGAACGGAGCCTGGCGTTTGGATGATGACAGGGAAAAGGTTCGCACACACCCCTAGCTCAGTATGGTGAGAAGAATCCCGGGTTTGCGGCCGGAGGCCCTGGTTCACAATCCAGCTGGAGAACTGGAATGCCTGAAAGGGAGACTGACTTATACTTGGGTGAAGCATTTTACAAAGTCCCACCAAGGTCCGGTAGTGGTAGAAGTAAAAGCTCATGCTTAGTGATGACACCATGTAGCAGGCACTGAGCTAAGCACCCACCGATTATCTCATTTACTTATCAATCCTCTAAGACAGGTACTGCCCTCACCCCATTTTACAAGTGAGAACACAGAGGCTCAGAAAGACTAAATGATTTTCCCAAGGTCAACGCAAGGCAAGACGCAAAGCTGGGGCTTGAGCCCAGGCAGCCTGCATCCCGAGCCCATGCCCCCAACCACAACAGGGCCTCCCAGGGAGCTTCCCACTTAAGGACTATGGCCCCAAGGATGTGGCTTTCGTCCCTTCCCAGCCCACTCTGAGACACTGCCCTTCTTAATTTTAACGGAGGCAGCCTATTACTGAAGCTGTGTGAGCTCAGTGGCTTTGGCAGGAGTTTAGAAGGTCTCTTGCCAGGGAGAGGGGCATAGAGAAGAAAGAAAGAGATTTATAGGGGATGAATCAGCCGTGAGCAGCTGGGGCCGTAGAGGGGGGATACCACAAAGGGAAAAAGGACTGATCGCCAGACCCCAGGCCATTGGAACCTTTTCCCGTAAATGGCCTCAAGAACTGTCCATCGGACAGAGAACAGGGACTTGGAGAGCGGACCAAGAGGGAGGGGATCTGTTGCAGGAAGAAGCAGGCAGGGGAGGGGTGGACAGATGCAGGCAGGCTCCAGGGAGGATGCCGCCTCTCAAAGGCTGATGAAGAGATTGGCCCCAGAGCCAGGCCAGGACAATTAGCGAAGGAGCTAAACTTTGCCAAAGAGCAATCCAGCCTCAACTAGCACCTGTGCGCAAGGCCCAGGCACACTGCCCTGGACAGGAAGAAAGATGGGCCAGGGCATAGCCTCCAAAGGTGGGGAGGAGCAGCCAGGGCCCGAATAGGGCCAACAAGGAATAACCCGGAATAATCCAGAAAGAGAACCTTCTCCCCCAAGAGCTAGATGCTGACGTAGGCTGAACAGAGGGCTGGCAGCCTGAGCGCAAGAAGGCCCACGTAGGAACCACACACTCCACCAGAGCCAGGGGTGTAGCAGCTCGCCCCAACTCGGGCGGGAATCCGAGTGGCCTGGAGTCTCCACAGGAGCGCTGCAGGGGGTGGAGGTAAGGAAGGCAGCCGGGCCCCCAGGGAACACTGGCCCACCCTCAGCCCCACACGACCTCTGTTCTCTCCTCCCAGGCCTCCTGCAAGCAGTCCCGGGCCCCCGGCTTGCCTTGACCCCCACCACCCACCATGTTCCCCTAAAATCCCACCCGCCCACCACGATGGCCAGAGCCGTTGTGTGGGGAAAGCCAGCCAGGTTCGACTAGTGGAACTCAACGGCTGCCCCACTGCCTAAGGTTGAAAAGGAGACAGACAAGAGTGAGGAGGCCCCAGGTGCCATCAGAGGCTGCCTCCTGGATGTGCCCCTTCCTGGCCCCTGTAGTTGGGTTCATTGCTCTCTTCCCTCTACTTTCCAGACTTGAACAATGCCCTTACGCCACTTTTAAATTTGAAAAGCAATTCTGCTTTCCACGCTGTCTGTCCTCCCAGGTTTGTTTGAACGCAGCCCCTCTGCAAAGCCAGACGCTCTGATCACCACCGTCCCCAGAAGCCATGGCAATTGGCGGAGCCCCTGCCCCATGGGCTGTGGGTCAGAGTGCCTGGCGCGCTGGCCTGACACCCAGCCCCCACGGTCTCCAAGCAACCCCAGGGCTTGCGCAGGGCCCACAACCTAGTAGGCGGTCAGATGAGTATTTGAGGAAAAAAGAGAGGAAAGAAAAGGGAGAGAAAAGGAGGGAAAGAGGGAGGAAGGGAATGAGGAGTGAGAAGCAACTGTCAGTGGTATGAAAAAGTATTTGATTAATGGAGCTTGAATTTCTTGGATCTGATTAGAGTTGGAAGCTTGGGGTCTTGACGGGTCCAGCAAACGTGCACTTGTCTACAGGTCTGGCAGGAGAGGAGAAAGGGAGGGTGTGTGAGGGGGAAAGAGTACACGCTCCCCGCTCCCCTGCCTCGAGCTGGATATTTGAGCACAAGAGAGCAGACTGTGCCACTCCCGCCGCTGGCCGAGAGCTCTGGGTGGCTCTGAGTGTGGCTCTCGCCTTCCAACCTGCACCCGATGGCAGAGATTACGGAGGACCAAAGGCACATTCATCAGGAGGGTATTGGCTTACGGCATGTTCCATGGGCAGAGGGGCTGTTCCCCACTCCCGCCAGCTGCCTCGCAGACCAGGGCCAGCTAGGGGTCTGAGGGCATTGGGACAGACCCAGCCCTGCCTGACAAGGGTCAGTGCAGGCAGGTGGCCAGCAGATGCTGGGTCAGTGGCATCATCTCCTTTACCCACAGTCAGGCTGACCTTGTATTTGAATTCTCAGTACTGGGATTGTGGCAGTAAGTCAAGAGAGGACTCCCCTCCTGGGAAAGGAGAAGGAATCAGGAATCCTCCTCAAGAGGTTATTTCATCCATGTCTCTGTCACACCAGCCCACGCAGAGACCCACCTCCCTGTGTCCCAGCATCTCTCCCCCAGGGCGCCAAGAGGCCAAGAGGGCCAATCTCCCTGCGGCGGGTGATCTCTCGGGTCGGGAGGCTCCACCATGTGGCTAACTCAAACCCCTCCTGCCGCAATCTAGCCTTTTGTCTTACATGAGCTGACAGATCAAGGACAGAAGCTTTCAGCAGCAGCTTTGAATTTCTCCCCTCTCTGCCCTTCTCCCCACTCACCTTGAAGGCACAGAGCAGAGGGCTGTCTTTTCCAGCACCCAGGTGACCATTTCCCAACAAAAATCAGTTCAGTGCCAAGTCCCAGGCTCTCAGCACTCACACTTAGAAACGTGCCCTCTAAAACCCTCTGCTCAGACGCAAGGGCACGTGTATCACTCTCTGGGATCCTCAGACCCTTCCCCTGAATTATCTCCACACAGAGTATGCCTGTACACCCTCACCATGGTGCCAGGCAAGAACGTTCCAGAATGTTCCTCCTTCTCCTTTGCCCTCTTCCTAACCCTAAATGCCTTCCTAAAAGTCAGGAAAACAGAGAGAAAAACCTACTAAGCCCCCTAAGTACACACACACACACACACACACACACACACACACAGCTGGCAGCCAGGCAGGAGCTGACACAAGGTGGAACTAACTCTGAATGAAGTAGCAAGTTCACTGGCACTGGGCATATTTATTACTGACCAACGATCTCTTTCTGGGAGTGACCCAAAAGAGATGAGATTTTCCCTAATGTCATCCAGGGGCAGGGGAAGCATAGGGTAGATTTAAAGGTCAGTGGCAAAAAAACCAAAAGGCTTCATAATCACATTCTACAAGTGCTGCTTGCTCAAACTAATAGTTACAAAACAGCACCCACCTGTAGGTGTGCGGGGAGAAGTGACCAAGAGAACATACAGGCAATGATGCACCTGGTAAGTGCACAATGCTATCATTCATCATTGTTATTGTCATCGTCATCATTATCATTGGGTTTAAGAACTGGAAGTCCATCTGAAATCTATCCTTCTCAACTCACTGATATGGGAACTGAAACCCAGACAGGAGAAGTAATTTTTCCAAGGTCACACAGCAAGTTGACATAGAGGCAAGTCTCCTGACTCTCAAGACTGGAGCTCCCAGAACAGAGCCAGCTACAGATGGTTCCCAGAGAGTGGAGGGGCAAGAGGAACATGCATTTTTTTCTTGAGAGGAGAGGCTCATTCAGAATCACATCTATATCATCCCTCCTCCAGCACTTCAATAATAATAACAGACACAAATTATTGGCAGCATAGCATGTACCAAACACTCTACTGTTCACATTTCATGTACATTCTTCACTGAATCTCAAACAACACTCCTATAAGGAAGTTCCTCTTATCGTACTCATTTTACAGATAAGACATTTGGGTTGAGGACAGACAAAGTGACTTAGTGAAGAAACACAGCCATAAAGAACAGAGCTTAGAACCAGATATTCTGATTCTAGACCCCACGGTCTTAATCCCTAGTAGAGATTTGTCTGTTCAACCTTATTTCTCGCTTTTCATCTTCCATGCATATCTTCCCCGCCCCTAACTTCCCCTTTGAATTTAGGCATGGACAGCTGGCTCATTTCGGCCAATGAAATCTGAGCAGAAGGAAAGAGTGAGGTATCTGGGCAGGAGCAATCAATGCGCAGGTCCTAACGTCCTCTTCACAGAGACTCCTGCCAACCCACACTGGACACATAGCATGAGCAAAAAGTATGCTCATGTTGGGTTAAGCCACTAAGAACACAGGGCTGTTTGTTATCACAGCATAACTGAGCCTCTCCTGACTGATGCAGCCATTAAGGTGTGCCCCTTCCCACTCCGAGTTCATGGGTTGGGAAGGTCTAAATGGGAAGTTCAGCAGATCCATCTAAGCTCCTCATAAGTCACAAAAGGAAACAATGATTGCGGTCAAAGACACGGAAAGAAATGTTGTCTACTCCGACCCTCTCATTAAATAGGGGATAAAGAAGAGCTCCAGAAAAGGAGTTACCCAGCACACCCAGACCCCTAATCTCCTGCCCCCCAGGCGAATGTCCGTCCGTGTGTCTCTGTCTCTCCCTGTCTCTCATCCATTTCTCGCTCCTTCTCGCTCTCTGCCTATTTGCTCTAGCTCTTTCCCTCCCTCTTTCTTCTCTCTCAAAAAAAACCATACATCAGTGAGTGCTTGGACAAACCTAGCTCATAAGAAGTCACCACACACCAGGGATTCTTGGCTCCATGCAGGGAGACCCTTCCCCAACCCTGACATGAGCACTTAGAGATGGGGTGGGCACCCTGCAGAGCTGAAAGCTCTCCCCTGAGGGCTGAGAAGCTTGGGCACAACACCAAAGCCCCCTGTCACCAGCCCCTGGCCCTGGTGGGCCTGCCCATGGACACGAAGAATGGGCTGATGGGCACCACGCAGGAGAAACCGAAGTGGAGTGGACACCAGCCCCTCGTCCTCACCAGCCAGGCCAGGGGACTTGCCATTCTCTCCATCCATTGGCCCTGACCAATCTGCTTCTGCACCCTCATTTGCCCTGCGCCAGTCCCTGTTCCCCATCTTCTCTTTTAAGTCATGAGACACTCCAAACCACTGATGTCCCAGGAGGTCAGGGAAGGGTGGGACTGAGCAGGCAGGCCATGAAACAACCGAGCCTGGCCAGCCTTCCAGCTCCTCAGAGGTGGAAGGCAGCCCACATCCCTTGGTCTTGTGCTTGCTTCCGAGAAGGCTTGCCCTGGAACACTCTGGAGGAATTTGGAGATGGCTCTGTGCAGCATAGACAAAAACACAGCCCTGCTCCCAACCATGGGGAGCTGGGATCTGGGCATGGGGCTTTGGAACTCAGGCCAAGCAGCTAATGGCGCTTCTGGAGGCTGCTAAACCTGGTGTCAGCCAGAGCGCTGAGCTGGCAGGCGCGGGCAAGACAGGGAGACAGAGACAGCCTGCAAGGGGGAGGCTGGTGGGGGGCCTGACCTCTTCCCACCCGACCCTAGACCCTCCCTTCTTCCCCATTCAGGACCAAAGGCCTGGGGCCTCCAACTGCACGCAACCCATCCAACCGCACATCCTTCCCAGGTGTGATGGGCTAAATCCCACCCCCCATTCACATGCTGCAGTCCTAACCCCCAGCAGCTCAGAATGTTTGGAGGCAGGGCCTTTAAAGAGTAATTAAGGTGAAATGAGGCCATTGGGGCGGGCCCTACGGCAATATGCCTGGCGTCCTTACAAGAGATTAAGATACAGATGCACGCAGAGGGGAGGCCACACGCGCACACGGGGAGAAGACGGCATCCGCCAGCCAAGGAGGGAGGCCTTGGGAGAAACTGACCCTGCTGATAGCCTGATCCCAGACTTCAGCCTCTAGAACTGTGAGAAAACACATTGGTGCTGCACAAGCCTCCCAGTCTGTGGTGTCTGGCTACGGCTGCTCGAGGACACTAGCACACCCGGCCACGGGGTTCACCAGAGGGGACTGCTCCGAGAATAGGAAGTCCCTGGGACAGCAGGTGCTCCCTGGCCACTGCCCCGTGCCCTAGGACCCTGTCTGGTCAGAGGTTCTTGACATTGAGCTTCCACGTTATCCTTCACCCTTGTCACCTGCCCCTCCTCCCGGCCTAAACGCAGCTGGTCCACCGGTCCCAAGCATCTGTCACCACCACAGCCGCAGTTCATTACGCAGGGGCACAACTCTTTCCCTCTTTCCTGTGGTTCTATTTCCCCCGTCCCACAAACAGGCCACCCTGTGTGGTAGTGAGCTCCCTGTCATCACAGGGTTTGAGGAGTTGCACAAGAAGCTGCGTATAGGGTTGGAGGGGGGCTGCTGATAAACTGAGCTCCAGGGGAGGTGGAAAAAGACTTGGATTCAAATACCAACTCCCCTGCTGACGTCATGGCCCCAAGTGAGAACACTAGCCTCTGCACACTTCCGTGTCTTCATCCAGGAGATGGGGTCAGTACAGCCTCCGCTGAGCTACTGCCGAGGTAGGTTCCGTGCATGGGGTCTCCTCCCCTTGGCAAGTCCCTTCCCTCTCAGGCCTCAGTGCTCTCCCTGTGGCAGGAGAGCACTGGACAGGCTTTGACAGGCCTAGGCACCTCTGTCTGGGAGGGCTGCCTACAGAGAGCCAGAAGCCCCCAAGTGGATTTTTCTTCCTTCATCTTGCTGCCGAAATTAACCAGGGACATCCTTAGGGAGTGGAAGAAGACTCACTGTAACCGTGTGGCACACCCTGGACTTGAACTTGGAGCTGGGGGGTAGGCGCAGGAGGCTGCAGACAGCAAGGAAAGGGTTAAACTTACAGCAGTTCCCGAAAGGATGGTTAAATCAGGGTCTCAGGAGGGCTTCTCAGGGGACCAGGAGCTCTGAGCCCAGTGCTGGCTGCCCCTCACTGCCAGGGGACACAGGTCGCTCAAGAGGATACAGGCCAGAGATGGTATCTGCTCCCAACTGCCTGGCTTGGTGCCCCCACACTTCCCCTAAGTCACCTGGTGGGCTCCAGAGGGACTGGCCTGGCCTCTGCTGTCCTCCCTACCCCCCACCCAGAAGGCCTGAAATAGAAGAGGTAGAGTGGACCGCGTCCAGAAACAGCCCCACCTCCCTGCGGACACACTAGCGCTCCACCTATCTGGAGAGGCTGGCCCCCAGCAGGGCATTCCTGCATGAGCGGCCCACACCCTCCTCTGTGGGGTGGGGGCTCGAGGCTCAGCTGTTCCCTGCACTGAAGTCCTGCCAAACACCTGCCGCAGGCGAGCCCGACGGTCTCTGGGGTGCTGTGCTCCATGCAGCGCCACCATCATCCAACCCCTCCCTCTTCCTGAGGGTCAGGACAGGGGTGACCTTCTCCGTCTAGGGCTGAGAGATGGGAGTCGGAAGAAGAGGACACTCTCCCAAGCTCAGTGGACACCCAGGTACTGCCCAGAGCAGGCCCCTGGGGACCAACTCAGGACAGCACCGTGGGCAGCATGGCAGCTTCACACCCTGGTATGCCCTTGACCGGCTTGGCAACCTTGCGCAGGATACGTTACTCCTGCGAGCCGCAGCTAATCATCTGCACGTAATAGCAGGGCCTACCCCACAGGTGGCTGTGAGCATCAAATGAAACTCCCTAGTTCTCGGTGCTGTGGCTGGTGCATGGCAGATCTAGGCCTTCTCCTTAGCCGTGTCTGCAGGCCCCTGAGATGCTGGCCACAGTCACCACTGACGTGTCCAAGACTCCTGAGGACACACCACAGGCAGCCCCTCCTCAGGTCTTGCTGCCCACCAGGTGCTCAAAATGATTTGTTCACCGAATCCCTATTTTACAGCGGGGCAGACTGAGGCCCCAAGGGATAGGGCATCTTGTCAACGGATTTGAAGCCGGTAGTCTGGCTCCAGAGGCTGCATTCCTAACCACTATACAAACTGTCTCTCACGAGGGTTGATAACGTAATGAAACGGGTAACAGTACTGGTTTGTAGATGAGGAAACTAACATAGCAGGAAGCCTGAATAATTTGACCAAGGCCATGCAGCTACAAAGGAGAGATCTGGGATTTGGGAACACAGGCAGCCCGGCTCTAAAACACACATGCTCTCCCACCGCCCCCTTGTGGTCAGCTGCCTTGCCTGGTCCAAGACTGCTGCAGAGAGAAGGCAAAGCTTCCGTGGGTGCTACGTCATCCCGAGACCATCATCCCTGGCCCTAGGGCCTCTCTTAGGAACAGCCAAGCTCCTCCCTCCCAGGCTCCAGCTTGAACCATTTCCTGAGCACCCTGGAGTCCTGGGGCTAGGTGCCCTTACCCCAGCTAGCATATGGGGAAACTGAGTCACAGTGCCTTGCCCACTACTACAGAGACAGATGTAGACCTCCCACTTCCCTCTCTTGACTATTAGTCAAAAGAAAATGTTTTTACCTCTGACCCCAGAATCTAGAGCCTTCCAGAAGTGCCACCAGCCAGGAGCAGGATGGGGATACGGTCACGGCCCCTGCCCCAGAGTGGGTCCCAGCTTGGTCTCATATCCCTGGGGGGTGCAGGCCAGTGGCAGGCAGCGGGGGCACACGGTGGGAGCAGGGGTGGGCTCTCACCAGGCACAGCACCCTGCACAAGCCCAGTCCCGGTCGGGCCAGGCCAGGGAACGGGGGAGAGGGCCAGACTCGAGCCCCTAGGCAGGGGCCCCTCTGTCCCTGCTCACCTTTAACTGGCCAAAGGGCCCTCTGGGGAGAGGAGGAGGGCAGGAGGCAGAAGCAGCGTCAGGGCCCTCCCTCGTCAGCTCCTGTCCCCCTGCCCTGCCTCCTGCTGTCCCCGGGCCCCTGCTGCTCTGACCAGCTGCTCCCCTTCCTTCCCCCAGCCCAGGGTCCCAGGGCTGATCTTCCCACGCCTCCTCCTTCTTGTCCTTAATTACTTTACCTTTTATTTGCCTGGCACGGTACTGCACTTTATAATTTGCTAAATGTTTTTACATTTATCCTTGCATTGAATCTGCACCAGGGAGAGACGGGGAGACAGTAAAAATTCCTTCAAATTGCCAAGTGTTCTTGTTAAAAATGCAAACATCCCCAGCATGATGGCCAATTAGGCTGGCAGCCGCAGTGCCTCAGAACAGACTCATCCCACCCTCTGCTTTCTCCCCAGCCACTCGCTGTGGGGGGAGAGGACTGCTCTGGGGGAGCAGCCTCGGCAGGTGGGGCGGGCCCGGTGGGGGGTCTTGGGCAATCTGAGAGTGATGGGCCCCTGGGAGGCGGAGAAGGGGCAGGAGCTCAGGCGGGCATGAGGACAAACCATGAACCTCGCAATGCTGCACACGAAGGATGTGCTCGCTTGTGGCAAGCCCCAAATTCCAGCCCAGCCGCCTCTCTCCTCCCAGCTCTCTCTGAAATCTCTGGCTCATTCTGGAGTCCGCAAGGTCAGAGGGAGAATGTTTCATCCAAGCAAAGGCCCAAAGACTTCCAGAGTGAAGTCATCAAATCCCAACCTTGGAGACGGGAGCGGGAGACAGGTGGTCCAGAGGAAAAGCGGTGAGTGAGGGCCACAGGCCGGCTCTCCCTAACGCAGCTCTGCCTGTGGCCCAGGGACCCAGGACCACGCAGCCCACCCTGGGGCAGGACTGGCTTGGGCTGGGAGGGGACGCCCAGAGGTGTACCCTTGAAAGTGTACATTGTGGGTCGTGGGGGTGAATCAGGAGCTCCTGTCTGGAGAGTGGTCTCCGTTACCCCAACTGAAAATACAGGGAAAGGGCCAGACCGTCCCGAGGGTCCTCCCAGCGCCAACACCCTGTGGTCCTGTGACCAATCAGAAAAACAAGCCTGTGGCCAAACCCAAGAAAGAGCATCTCAGGAGCTCGCAGGCCCAGGCGTGCTCACTTCCGGAGTGGCCCCACCCCACGTCCCCTCACACACGTTCAGAGGGACCACAAAAATAACTGGAAGTCACACACGACGCTCACGAGGCGACCTGAGCTCGGTTGCCCATCTGACATAATGTTAGGCTTCGTAGCTAAATTAAATATGTATTAATTTCAACTCTGCAGCTTTCTTTTCAAATTTCAGAGCCTGTCGGTTTGTTTCCAGCTCAAAACATTTTCGTTGGCTGTTGATGAAAGCTCGTGGGCCCCAGATCCTGAGTCTACGTTCCCAGCGCTCTGACCCCGGAGAACTCAGGGAGCGACCCTGAAGAAACCCAGCAGTGGGTTTCATAGAAATGCTGTGTCTGCAGCATAGGAGGGTATCTCCAGCTCCACTCGAAGCCACCTCCTCCAAGGAGCCCTCCCAGACCACTCCAGCTCTCCAGAATCCACCCCTGCCAATCTCAGAGCGCGCACATCCAGGATGCATATTTGGCAGCAACAGCACACTCGCATGACACCCCCAAGGGCCATTTTGCCACGTCCTTTGGCTCTGTCCTTATCACTACTGAACACTTTCATATACTTGCTTCATCTGTCCCCACTGGACTGTGAGCTCTCAGAGGGGCCTTGGACCCCTCCTCTGCCTCCTCTCTGAACTCCTGCTCTCTTTTTTTTTTTTTTTTTTTTGAGACAGAGTCTCACTTTGTTGCCCAGGCTAGAGTGCCGTGGCGTCAGCCTAGCTCACAGCAACCTCAAACTCCTGGGCTGAAGCAATCCTCCTGCCTCAGCCTCCCAAGTAGCTGGGACTACAGGCATGCGCCACCATGCCCAGCTAATTTTTTCTATATATATTTAGTTGGCCAATTAATTTGTTTCTATTATTAGTAGAGACGGGGTCTCGCTCTTGCTCAGACTGGTTTCGAACTCCTGACCTTGAGCAATCCGCCCGCCTCGGCCTCCCAGAGTGCTAGGATTACAGG
>CAUYRT010100074.1:0-19385 GCA_963574885.1 Lepilemur ruficaudatus | reverse complement strand
ATCTGGGAAGAAATTATATAAGGCCTAAACCTAAGGAAATATGCATGCATTTTGTAATAAACTTTGAATGACAAAAATTAATGAAATATTAACAGTTTTATTTTGAGCAGCCTAACAATTTGGGACTTCTATTAATATTATTGAGGAAAAAGGGAATAATTCATTAGAGGACAAATAGTAGCTTTGCTACGACTGCTTACTCCAAAGGACTGTTTTAAAAGTAAGATAATGTATGTGAAAATGTTTTTAAAACAGTACTTCTAAAAGAATACTCTAGTTAATTAATTTACAGGTAGAACCAGAATTCTATATAGTTCAGAGTGCAAATAATGTGCTGCAGTTATTTCTCGCGTAGAACACTTGAATCCCACAAGCTGGTAGGGCAGGCAATTCAGAAGTCCATTCCCCTCATTACACTGCTACTATAATATATTTTTATTATTATTGTCATGCTGTAGTGATGTGATAGTATTCTAATAGAGGAGCTGAGTCACTCTGTGTAGGACATTCTGACTCATGCATTTAGATAATTCTTAACATTTCTATTACTGCATTACTATGCCAGCCATCACATTCACGTTCCATGTCTGATCTTTCGTGTTCTCAGTTGGTTACAAGTCTTCATAAGTTCTCATTATTCTTCCCTATAATTGTTCACTATGTATTATGGCACATTTTGTGGTTATTAAATCCATTTGAACACAACCTTTATAAAAAAATATCTTTCTCCCTCCAATCTTTCACTCTGTGTGGTTATGTATTAAAGGGGCTTGAGGCTTGGTCCTACCTCTTATCTTGAGCAGTGTTATCAGTGTTATTCTTAGTGAAGGAGATGTGAAGGCAAACTCCAGGATCTTTAAAGGAATTTCAAATCTCTCTCCCAACCAAATCCATGGGATGCTGGGTCACCCCAGGGCAGTGAGAATGACATAAATTGAATTAATGGTTACTCCCCAGAGGTGGTAGTGATTTGATTCAATAGGTGCTGAAATACTGGTGGTGTAGTGAAGCACTTGAGAAATTTTGGGGCAGAAGGCGTGGGTGGTAGGACCGAAGTCGAGAATTTTCCAGGAAGACATGCCACTCCTCAGAAAGGCTACAGGGAGAACAGTGCTCTCTGTGCTGACACAGTTACCCCCAAATATCAGGTCTGAAATAAGGTGGCAGAGGCCGAATCTTCTGCTCTAGCTGCAGTCAAGGCTGCCAGGGTAAAGTTTTCACAGCAGTTGTTTAAAGGGCAACCATCCTGGGTCATATAACATTTAAATGTCTTAATTTCCTAACAGACCTCTCAGTAATTGGCTGTTTCACTTAACACCACCTTCCAGGGCACAAACCTAGAACCCTCAATCCTTATACTGCCTCCTGGTGACTAACTCTCCCAATAAGGGACAATGCTTAAAGTCATTCACAATACTGTTGGTTTTAGTTTTAATACTTAGTTTTGCTAAGCCTCTTTCTGAGGACAGGAACCCACTTGAGATTGTTTGCAGAAAAAGGAAGATCTGCTTCAAGGTGACTTTCAGTCCTTGGCTGTATCAAAATGGAGCTGACAACTCACTGTAGAAGAGAAATTATTTAATAAAACAGATATTTAAACTCTGACAGGGCACTCCCTCAAAGGGCACGCTACTACATGAGCCTAAAGGAGATAAATTCAATTCTCATTCAAGGATGAGAGTAAATTGTCAAGGCAAGTAATTTCTATTAGAAACAGTAACATTTCTTCCAAAGAACATTTATCAGATTTGCATTTAAAACTTGTACTTGATATATAGCATTCAGAAAATTGCACAATTCATAAGTGGTTGTCTTCCTAAATGATCACAAAGAGAACATACCCATGTAACCACTACTCAGTTCAAGAAATGAAACATTATCAGTATCTCCTCATTTTTCTTTCCTAATCACTGCTCTTTCCTTCTCCTTAAAGGTAAACAATATCTTGAATTCTAGTACCAGATGTTTGTTTTGACTGTTTTTGAATTTTATATAAATGGAATTAGACCATATTTGTCCTTGGTGTCTGGCTGACTTTGTACATGATTATGTTGTGAGATTCATCTGTGTTTGTGTAGCTGTAGTTCATTTTTATTGCTAGTATTGCATTGTATGACTATACCTCAATTTGTGTATTCATTTTATCGTGTTGATGGAAATTTAGATTGTTTTTAGTTTTGGGCTATTGCAAATACTGCTGCTATGAACATTCTTGTGCATATGTTTTGGTGCACACATAGACATTTTTTCTTAAAAGTGAAAGTGCTGAGTCATGGGGTATAAGCACATTCAACTTTTGTAGATAGTTCCAAAAAGTTTTCCACAATGGTTGGCTTAGTTTTGATTTGCACTCTCACCATCAGCATATGAGAGTTCCAGTTCCTCCACATACCCACTAATACCATGTGTTATCTGTCTTTTACGTTTAGTAATTCTGGTGAAGGTATAGTAGTAGTAGTACCTGTTTTTTTAATTTGTTTCCCTGATGACTAGTGAACTTGAACACTTCAGATGATTTATTGCCATTAGGATAGTCTTTTATGAAGCTCCTGTTCCAGTTTCTTGCCCACATTTTTTTCTGTTGGGTTGTCTGTCCTTTTGTTTATGTAGAGGGCGTGTGTATACACTTAGGCTATGAGCTCTTGCCGCAGTTGTATGTATTTCAAATATATTCTTCCACTCTGTTGGCTTGCATTTTTACTCTCTTAATAGTTAAGTATCATGAACGGAAGTTCTCCAATTTAATGTAGTCTAATTTAGCAATATTCCCTTTATGATTAAGGCTTTTTTTGTCTTATTTGAGAAGTCTTCCCCTATTCCAAGGTCATGATGACATTCTCCTATATTATCTTCTAGAAGTTGTATTACTTTATCTTTCTTCTAAGATCTATATTCTACCTGAAATTTATTTTTTTTGTATGGTGTGAGCAAGAAAGAGGTCAGCTTTCTTTTTTTCCCATATTATTTTTTTTTAATGCTACTTTGTCATAAGTCATATATGCATGGAAATGTTCTGGACTCTCTTCCATTGTTCTCTTTGTCTATCCTTACACCATACTATGTTATCTTAATACTGTGGCTGTGTAAGTCTATATCCAGTAAAATAAGCCCTCCCACTTTGATGTTTTTCTTCTTTTAAGTTTTCTTATCTATTCTTGGCCCCCTTTGCTTCCATATAAATTTGGAACCATCAATTCCCACAAAAATTGATGGCTGGAATATTTAATGGGATTACATTGAATCTATAAATAAATTTGGGGACAATTGACATTTTTACTATTGAGTCTTCCAACCCAGAAGCATAGTGTATATCCCTCTATTTTGTAGTTCTCTCTGTAGAGATATTTCGTATATTTTATTATTCCTTGGAATTTGATGTTTTTTGTGGTTACTATAAATGGCATCATTTTTAAAGTTACGTTTTCTGTACTGGTATATAGAATTACAATTGATTTTTTATATTGGCCAGCAATCTTGCTAAACTTACTTATTCTAATGATTTATCAGTGTATTATTTTAGCATTTTAATTGAGATATTCATATAGCAAGATTCAGCATTTAAAAGCGTGTTTCAGTGATTTTTAGTATATTCTCTATGTTGTGCAACCAATTAGATAGTGATCTAATTCCAGAACATTTCTGTCATCCTCCAACAGAAACCTTGTGTCTGTGAGCAGTTGCTCCTAATTGCCCCCTTTCCTCAGCATCTATAACCACTAATCTACTTTTTGTCTCTTTGTGCCTATTCGAGACATTTCATATAAATGGACTCATGCACTAAAGGGCCTTTTGTGCCTGGCTTCTTTAACTTAGCATAATGTTTTCAAGATTGTTCTCTGTTGTAACCTGTATCAGTAATTCTTTCTTTTTTAGAATAATATCCACTGAATCAGTGTATCACATTGTGTTTATGCATTGTTCAGTTGATGGACATTTGGATTGTTTCCACTTCTTGACTGTTATGAGTAATGCTGTTATGAACATTTGTGTACAAACTTCTGTATGAGGGTGAGTTTTTGGTTTTCTCCAGTATATACCTAGGAGTGGAATTTCTGGGTCATATGGTAATTCTATGTTTAAATTTGTGCCAAACTGTTTTCCACAGCAGCGGTACTGCTTTGCATTCCTACCATCAGTGAATGAAGATTCCATTTTCTCCACATTCTTGTCAACACTTGTTATTGTCCATATTATTATTATTATATGTGGGTATGAGTTGGTATCTCATTGTGGTTTTCATTTGTGTTTCCTTAATGACAAATGATTTGAGCATCTTTTCATGAATTTCTTGGCCATTTATATATCTTTGAAGAAATGTGTATTCAAATCCTGTACTTGTTTTAAAATTGGGTTGTCTTTTTATTGCTGAGTTGTAAGAGCTCTTTATATATTTTGGATATTAGATCCTTATAAGATATATGATTTGCAAATATTTTCTCCCATTCTGTGAATTATATTTTTACTTTCTGAATAGCATCTCTTGAAGCACAAAAATTTTTAATTTTGGTAAGTCCAATTTATTTTTTTTGATTGCATGTGGTTTTGGTATTATATTTAAAAATTGTTACTTAATCCAAGGTCATTCAGATTTTCACAAATGTTTCCTTCTAACAGTTTTACAGTTTTAACTCATACTTAACATTTAGGTCCTTGATCCATTTTGGTTAATTTTTGTATATTGTATGAGGTAGGGTATCAGTGTATTTTTAGAATGCTCTTTGACACAATTATGGTGTCTGTGAATAATGAAAGTTTCATTTCTTAATCCTTATGCACTTCACATATTTATTTATTAATATCTTACTTTATTGAAATGTCTAGATTAGAACCTCTGCAAAATTTTAAATGTAAGTGGCAAATGTCGTCCTCCTTATATCCTTACTGATATCAGAGAGAAAGCAGTCAGGATTTCACCATTCAGTATGATTTTTGCTGTAGATTTTTTAGATGTTTTTTTTACCAGGTTAAGAAAGTCCCTATCTGTAGATAGTTCACTAGTTTTTCATTGTGATGGAATATTGAATTTTATCAAATTATTTTTCTTCATCAATTGAGAAAATTTTCTTTATTTTCTTAATATTAAACGTTAAAGTAATCGTTTGCATCCTTGGAATAAACCCAACCTGATTGTGATGAATTATCCCTTCAAAAAAATCTATTATTTGTTTATAAGTGGGATTATCCTGTAATTTTTTATGTAAAGTCTTTGTCATGTAAGACTGTGCTGTCCTTAGCACAATTTCACATGTGTTTCTGCTTTATAAGATGAAGATTGGTTATTAAGGAATAGAAGATTTGGAGAAAGAGACTGAAAGTCAGAATGCACTTGTTTGAAGAGTTCGGCTCTGAAGCGAAGGAGGAAGAATGTGCAGTAGCTAGAGGAGAGACAGTATTGAGGGAAGGTGATTGTTTTTTTGTGAAAGTAGCACTTGAATATGTCTATATTGTGAGAAGAGCGAATTGAAGGGTTGAGATTAGAGTTACAGGAGAGAGAGTCGTTAACTGGCAGATGGGGTCTCAGAAGAAGGGATTTGAGGCTGGGAATAGGGTCCAGAGCACAAGTTGAAAGATTAGTTTTAGACAGAAAAAAAAATTACTATTTTAGCAGAAGTTGGAAGTAAGGAGGATCATAGAGGAGGAGAGATATATAGAACAAATATGGGATTAGTAGACAGGGAGTTAAGACAGTTTCTATCGTATGACATCTTTTTTCTATTTAGTCACAGAGTGCTGTCTTTTGCAAAAAGCAGTAGGTAAGATGGTGAAACAGGTGAAGACTTGAAATATTAATAGCTGAGGGGGAGAATGGAAGAAGCAGCCTACTGGGGACTACACTGTCTCATATGGCCTGGAGAATGTCAAAGGCTTAAGTGAAGTTGGAGAATGCAGGTGAAATGGCACTGATTTGCCCTGTTGTTGGGTGATTTTTTTCAGCTGTGCCCAGTAGCTCAGGTTTAGAAGTGAAGTAATATGCAGTGTTTGTAGTGACCTTATCAACACATTGTCTTATAGGCAGGCTAGGGAAAGGCCAACTTAATCAGAAGATTCGTTAGTAAGCTTGAAAATAGGCCAAGGGAAGTTTATATTATCAAAATTTCCTAAGGCATATGTATGTGTCACGTTGACTGGTGTAACCATTTTCACAATTGTGATGTTCCTGCCATGGAGGCCCATATTCATGTAGGCATGTCAGGTTATACTTCCTTCTAGACAGTGCTTAGATGGGCCCTATTTTACTCTTTCAGCTGGTAATTTGAATACCGTGGCCCCTGGTGAGGCAGTGACTATGGTAGGTAAGAATGCCCCGGGCTGGGTTACCTGGGGTGAGTTAGCTCCTCTTGTTTTAATTCCCTGTTCTCCAAGTAAACTTTTGATTACAATTGGTTTCTTTTGTGTGTCTGCATAAAGGAAGAGAATGAACTAGTCGTACTGGGACAGGCTTGGCGGCTCACACCTATAATCCCAGCACTTTGGGAGGCTGAGGCAGGAGGATTGTTTGAGGCCAGGAGTTCAAGAACTCGTCATACCAACTTGAGTATTCCAGATTGTGAGAATCATTGTTTTTTATTTTATATTAGTAAATTTGAAGTCTGATTTTATTAATTAGCTTGGTTAATGTGAGACTGCCTCTGGATGGATTCAGTCGGATTTATAGGCCTATAAGGCTGAGAAGCATACCTTGGACACTGGTAAGTCAATCAATTAATTAATACCACCTGTGGGACCCACTGGGAACCAGCCAGCCAGTCTCTTCTGGAAACATCTCTCCACCTTGTGTGTATTTTCTGCAAAGCTTCAAAGAATTCATTGTGATGATGTCTCCATTATTATATATTACATTCCTGGTCATTTTAGGATGTTGTTACTCAAACATTAGGGCACTTATCTGTTTTGGTGAATCAGAATATCCAGGTGAGAATCCAAGAAATCTGCATTTTTACAAACTCCTGGGTAACTTTTTTCATTAGGCAAACCTGGGAAACACGGTATTTTCTAGGTTTCTCTTCAGTTCCACTTATCTCCCTGACTCAAATATATTTTTATTATTACAGCTTTATAACATTTTTAATATCTGAAAGAGTAAGCTTCCTCTATTTTATTTTAAAAATATTGTTTCTAAAAGCCAATTTATACTTGGAGGTATTTAAATAGTTTTATCAAGTTCCAAAATCATATGAATTTAATCAGCATTGTGTCTAGAAGGTAATTTGGGAAGACTTGGCATTTATTCAATATTAAATTTTCCCATTTGTGTTCAATGGAATGCCTCTCCCTTTATTCATGTCTTTTTTTGTGTGTGTGTAAACTTTTGTAATATTCTTTATATTGATCTTCTAAATTTCTTGTAAGTTTATTACTTTTTAAAAATGATTTTTTGTTATAATTGTCGCTATTGTGACTAGAATATTTTTAGCATTATTACTTCTAATTGGTTATTAATATATAAGAAGATACAGTTTTTTAAATTAAGTTTATACTTTATTCAGATTTCCTCAGTTTTTATCTAATTTTCATTTTGTGTTACAGTATCCCATCTCGGATGCCACATTCCATTTAGTAGTCAAATCTCCTTAGGCTCTTCTTGGCTGTGATAATTTCTCAGACTTTTTATTTTTGGTTATTTTTGATTACTTTGTTTAGTCAAATAGTCAAATATTTTGTATGTCCCTCAATTGGGATTTGTCTGATATTTTTCTTATGATTAGACTGGCGCTGTGTATCTTTTTTTTTGAGGAAAACCGCAAAGATAAAGTGCCATTTTCATCATGTCGTATCAAGAGTACTTACTATCAACTTGACTTTTAGCCACTAATTTTAACCATGACCATGACGTAGTGACTGTCAGGTTTCTTCACTGTAAAGTTACTTTTTTTTTTTAACCCACTTCCATCCTGTGGAAGGGCTTCCTTCCTGTGGAAAGGAGGCGCTATGTGCAGCCCACGTTTACAGAGTAGGGAGCTATATTCCACCTTCTTGAGGGCGGAATATCTACATAAATTATTCGCAATTTTCTGCACAGAAGATTTGTCTTTTCTCTCCCACTTTCTTTAATCATTTATTTATATCAGTATGCTCTCATGAATATTTATTTTATATTTTGAGTTATAATCTAATATTATTTCATTTATTTTGTGACTCACATTGTTCCAGCATTGGCTATTGAGAGCTGCTGCTTTGATGTCTGTGTGTCTTTGACATAGCCCTATTAATATGGATTTTTTAACACTTTTTAACTTTCTGGCATTAGAAAGTTAGAACACAAGGTGTTCCAGGCTCATCTTGTGTATTTTCTGCCTCAGTCTTAGAATCAGCCATTTCTCCAAAGGGCTTTTTATTTTCAGTTATGCCCTGGGCCCCAGGGTATGCTTGTTACCACTGGGGTGTTGCTATGTCCAGGTCCTCTGAGCTGACAGAGCAAGAAGATATCTGTGTTTGAATTAACCCATGTGCATACACGTATCATTTATAAACACTTCTATATGTAACCGTCTGTGTCTATGCCAAGCCAAACATGAATTGATATTGATGACTGTTGATGACTGTTAATATAATTGATGACTATTAATATAATCCCTTACTGCATGGAGCAACCCAGTCGCCTCCCCTTGCTTCTCTGTAGCCTCCCATTCCGACAAGTGGGAGAAACCTGGCTTCCACCATCTACCATCTACCATCTGCCATCTGTTTACCTAATTGTTCAATTCTAGTATACATGTAGACCAGTATCAGAATCATTAACCTGTAACCCCATGAGAAAAAACTCTGTCACGTAGAGTACAGTGTTTACATATTGTTTCTTTTGCCTTTAGCCTTATACATGCCACTCATTTCCAAAATTACTTAGAACAGCATCTTTTTTCCCCATACCCTTCAGTGAGGTTATTTCATACACTTCTTAGATTGTTTTGTCACACTCTGCATTCCATCCTGGGGTCCCCATGACCACCTCATTGATATTTTTAGTATTTGCATACATTAAGGTTCACTTTTTGTACTGTAAAGGTCTGTGGATTTTAACAAATGCATGATGTCATGCATCCACCGTTACAGAGTCACACAGATAGTTGCACTGCTGTCACTGCCCCAAAATCCCTGTGCTTCACTGATTCAACTCCCTTTGCCCCCAGACTCCTGGCAACCACTGATCTTTTTATCATCTCTGTAGTTTTGCCTTTTCCAGAATGTTACGTAGTTGGAATCATCTAGTATATAGCTTATCCAAACTGACTGACTTTCACCTCGTAATGTGCTTTTTAGATTCACCTGTCTTTTTGTGGCTTGATAGCTCATTTATTTTCTCTGAATAATGTTCCATTGTGTGGATGTACCAGTTTTTCCATTCACCTATTGAAGGACATCTTCATTTCTTCCACTTTTGGATGGTTATGAATAAAGATGCGTAGACATTTTTAAGAACAAAAATGGAATTTTTCCAGAGAAGAAGAAATTCTGCCTCAAGATTGCAGGTGAACTGCTGCCTAAGTTTCCAGCCTGCCTCATAGATTTTGGACTTGCCAACTCCTTAAAATAAATCTCTTCATGTATGTGTATATATGTCCATCCGTCCACCCATCCATCCATCCATCCACCCTTTATGTTCTGTTTCTCTGGAGAACCCTGACTGATACAGCATCCAAAAGAAAAAAATCCCTGGGAATAAATTTAAACAAGAAAGTAAAAGACTTGTGCATTGAAAACTACAAAACACTGCTGAAAGAAATTGAAGGAGACTTAAGTAAATTGAAAGATAGCGTATGTTTATGCATTGGAAGACTTAATATTGGGAAGATAGCTGTATTTCCCAAAGCAATCTACAGATGCTGAAGATGTAGAAGAGCTGATCCTAAATCCATATGGAACAACATGGACATTTACTCACCAAGGCTGACCTGGCTACAGGCACTGCCTGCCAAGTGCCCAGTCTGCCAACAGCAGACTAATACTGAATCCCCATTATGGCACCATTCCCCTGGGTGATCAGCCAGCTACCTGGTGGCAGGTTGATTACACTGGGCAGCTTCTATTATGGAAGGGGCAACACTTGGTTCTTATCAGAACAGATGCTTACTCTGTGTACAGATTTGACATCTTTGCATGTAATGCTTCTACCAAAACCATCATCTGTGGACTTGACAGAATGTCTTATGCATCATCATCGTTTTCCAAACAGCATAGTTTCTGATCAGGGAACTCACTTCACAGCAAATAAAGTGCAGCAATAGGTCCATGCTCGTGGAATTCAGTGGTCTTACCGTGTTCCCCTGTTTCTCTCTTGTGTCTCATCTCTGCCCTCAGCTAGTTCAGGGACCTCAGGTTCTAAGCCTCTCTTAGGTGTCATAGGACCAGCACATTTCAAATAGGGACCCAGAACACCTTTACAACATTTTTAAACTGGGTTAACAGAAGTTCTGTCTGGGCTCCTAATTGTCATAAAAGGCAATTTCCACATCTCTTCACAAGAACCAGTTGAAAAAATCTACTCTAGAAAAGCAAGGTAAATCAGTAATAAATCAGCATGGCTTTGGATCTCCTCCCCTCTTCACAAGATGGCACCGAAGTTGCAGATTACATTCTCCCTCACTGAGGGATGCTGGCCACACCATCCCTGGGTAGACAGATGGAGAGAAACAGGCTCAGGGATGTGCATGTGTACACTCCCTCATCTTCTTATTTTTCCCATCCCTGAGCCCATAGATGCTGTGCTTGCTTAGATGAGATTGGCAGAAAGCTCCTGGGATCTCTGCCATGCATGGTAGGAAAAATAACCAAGCTGGGCTGAGTATGGGTCCAAGGAGGTTAACTCATTAATGAGGGTCCTTGTGGTGGATGCTCCAAAGAGTATTAGTGGATCAGGGCATAATCCATTTGTATTAGTTGGATAGGCCAACTGCAGTAACCAAAGTCAAATATATTCAGGTTTATTTTCATTCATATGGCTAGGCCACGGCAGTTCTAGTTGGTGGATAACGATGCTCCACACAGGGATCCAGGTGGACAGGTTCTGCTACCTTTAATACGTGGCTTTCAAGGTCGCCCTGGACAGCAAAACCCACTGGAAGGGGAAGAGGTCACATAGGAAGTTTTTATGGGCCAGACCTGGACCACTACTTCTCACTTTCCTTTGGTAGGACTGAATCATGTGGCACCCCTAACTGCAAGAGAAACTAGGCTATGGGCCCAAGATGAAAAGGGAATAAATTTGGTAAGGATTAGCAATTTCTGACACAGTGTCTATATCCAAGGGACAATGATATGGTGTTTGGATTAAGGCAGCAGGAGCTAAAGCCAAAATTTTGCTGAAATTCAGACACAAGGCAGCAATCTGTTTTGAATGGTTCTGCCCACTTTAGAGTAAGACTTAGCCAGCCGCAGGTGTGGGAGATGGTTTTGGTGGTTGGAGTGTGATGGATGTGGAGTCCAGGCCCTGGGAAAAAGGGGCTCCAAGAATGACATAGGATGAGGTTCCTGGACCTCAACCATGAGGACCCAGATTCAAGTCCAGGCTCTAGTGATGATATTGAAAGCCAGTAATAAGGACAGAGGTTTGGAAGAAGGCTTACATGTGGGGGCATGCCTTGGCATCAAGACTTTTCTAGGTCCCCCCTGTTGATGGGTCTGTGACTGTTAGGGCAGGCTTAGCTCTGGATAGTTTGGGGATGGTTCTCCTGCTGAAATTTTCTTTAGCACTATGTTTTCCAGAAGGGCACACACTTATGCCCTTTAAAGAACTTAATCTCTCGGAAGTGGGGGGTTTGGGAGTGGGTGGGTCCTGGTACTTGTGGCTTCCTCAAGCAGCCTTAGTCATACTTTCTAGCTTTTAGGAATTTAAATTAAAATGATACTAGGATACAGGTCACAAATTTCTGATGTTCTGTAATCTCATAGGACACATTCTATCTCACAGTTTAGGCATGTAACTTCAGGGCTAAATACCCACCAATAGATTCTCTGCAGAGAGCTGGGACATAAATTGCTTGCTTTGTTTGCCTCCCTCTTTGGAGTGGCCAAAAAATCTTAACAATTGTTTAGAGCTTTCTGAAAATCGTCTTTTAAGGATGATACCACATGTACTGTCTAGAGACGTTGTTGGGACAGATGTTGTGAGAGGCTCTTACACTGTAATATGCCAAGAATGCTGGGTATCCCCAGACGTGATGGGGAGACTCCTCCAGCACGTTCATAGCACTACAGGGCGTTGCCTTGCACTTGACCCTTCTCTTCTCTTGACTATTCAATGCACAAGAGTTATTAAGAAGCTGAAAGATGATTATTATACTCCATTGTTGTTGCTAGCTATGTGCTGGCAGATTTGTGAAAACAGATTCAGGAAACCACTGTGGGTTAATGGTATAATACGATATGGAAGATGTTGGTCTTGGAGTAAGCTAGTCTATTTAATAGAGCAAAATATAGGATGATAAAGGAGGCATCATATTGTAGTATTTGAGCGTGGTCTCTGTGCTCAATCTGCCATTTACTGGCAACTTGACCTTGGGCTAATTTTAACCACTCAGTGTCTCAGTTTCCTCATCTTAGAAATGAGGATTATAAAAGTACTCACTTCCATAGGGTTACTGATAGAACTAAATGAGATAATGTTTGTGAAGTGCTTAGCACAGTACCGGGCATATGGTAGGCCTTCAAAAAGATGGTACTATTATAGAGTAAAATGTCTTAAAAAAAAACACTTGTCATTTGAGTAATAAAAAATGGGAGATTAATCCGTCACCAAATTCAAACACTTGTTTTTAGTGGTTAGACTGGAATCCTTAGGATCCTGTTAGTAAAAGGGAAACATTTTTGATCATCTCCACCTGTATCGACCCTTTAGTTACTCATCCTGAGGAAAATCTTAGATCAAGTTGGGGAAATGGCCCAGTGAAAGTCTAGAGCAGAGGCTCTCCCAGTGTGGGCTCAGGGGCAGTCCCATCAGCAGCACAGGGAACTTGTTAGAAATAAAAATTCCCAGGCTGGGCACCCCAGACCCACTGAGTCAGAAGCTCTGAGGGTAGGGCCCCGCCATCTGTGCTTTAGCAAGCCCTCTAGGTGACTCTTAAGCTCAGATGTGAGGACCACTGGCCTAGAGCCACCAGAGAGAAATTGCTGATAAAACATAGTCCATAGTCATTGCAGGAAATTTATGGAAGTTTATGAGCCCAGACTGAATTTCCAGCTGCCTTCTCGAATCTCCACCTGAGTCCCTCGTTCCCCAACTCTGCCTCCTCCTGTGGCATCTTGGTTAGTAGTCCTGCCATCCACCCTTCTAGATTCTTCTCTTCTCTCACTTTTCATCCAACCAGGCACTAAGAACCTGTGGATTCCCCTTCCTGATGCTTTGTCTGTCTGCTCCTCCCTCCCCACTGTTTCCACCCCATGCCTTGCATGCTCTTCTCATTACCTGCGTATCAAGGTTCTATTCTTCAAAACCACCAATCCTAGAAACCTTCCCTGACTCGTCTAAGGAGATTTAGAATCTTTCTTAGCAGTTCCCCAGCCAGACTCTACTCTTCAAGGCAGTTACTGCTCATATTGATGGCTTTCCTGCCAGACCGCAAGCTTCAAGGGCCAAAAAACATGCTGTCTTATTCGTCTTTGCACCTCCAGCACAGGGCTTAGCACTTATTAAGTAGGTGCTTAATAAATGTTTGCTGAAGGAACGAAGCAATGAGAGTGTGTCGTTACATGAGCATTTTCCTTGTAAAGAACAAAATCTCAGCTGCCCAGGCATAGAATTCTGCCTTTGAGAGAGTATTTATGTTGTGGATCGTGGCAGCCACAGAAGAGGAATCTGTCTCTGAGGGAAACCACAGGAGAGTATGGGCAGGTGAAATGTAATTATCCACGCTGGCCCCATGCCAGGGATTTGCAGAGCCGCCGCCAGGCCAGGGCTAAACACACATGAGTACGACCTTCCTCTCGCATCCCTTCTGAAGAGCGGCTCCTCAGGCAGCTCGGGGCTCGGGAACAGCTTGCTGGAGCCTGGGGTCAGCCTCACTCACAGGGACCAGGCAGCAGGGCCCCGTGACCCCGTGGAGCGTGCTGCTCGGCTCTGTCCCCGTTGGTCTAAACACACAGCCTGGTGTGGCAAAGGTGGACAGCCTGTGATCTTTCTCTTATTCTTTTCAGCTGCACTGCTGCAGTCCTTCCAGCTGAACTTAGCAACATTCGCTTGCCTGTCAGGGCACGAGACCCCAGCATGTAATGATAACTTGACATCAAGTTATCAGAAGCCAATTTCCTCACCTCGTGTGTGTGTGTCTTCATGTTTATTTCTAAAACCAGTAAATCTCCCTATCCAAATTACAAAAGCAACACATGCACAAATGCAGAAAATTGCAAAGCCTTTTTGCAGCTGACCATAGATTTAAACTCAGGAAGTGTGACTGCAGGGTCCAAACCCTGACTTTGCTGCAGGTCGAGCTCGGAGAGTCTACCTAGAGGCAGCACAGTCCAACAAACAGCAGGGACCACTGAGCCCCCTGGTTTTTAATATAACTAAAGCCATAGAATCTTGGAGCTTCCACAAGTATGACCTTGGAGGTGGCCGCGGGAGACAGGCGGAAGAGCGCAGAGTGGAGAACGAGGCACGTCCTTTCTACAAAGCAATCTCACATTTAGTCTGTATTGTGCCTCTCAGCCATTCTCCAGACAAGATTTTATGCCCAGAGCAGAGAGTTTCCCCTAAACAGCAATATTCCTGTATGTTCTGCTTTTCATTTCCTTGATTCTCCCGCCACAGGTCTCCAAGCAATTTACAAACTGTGGGTTGTGTTTGCAATTCGGACCCTTGAAGTTTATCTGTCTTTCTCTCCCCTCTCACTTTTCCTTTGTCTTTTATGATGGCGACTGCAAAAGAGGAAGAGTGGGGAGAGCAAAGCTCATGAATGTATATGGAGCCATTACATCTGCCGGTGAGAGGCACGCCCGGGCTCTCTTTTTTAAATGCTTGTCTCCCCATCGCCACAACTGCTTTGGAGCTTTTCCCTCCAATTGCACAAATTCATTATTTACTCTTTTACTGCATCTATTTACAAGTCCGCAAGGACCCTCTGGGAGGCCAAATTCGGGCCTCCGAGCTCCTGTAATGAAGCCTGGCTCACTCTGCTCTGATAAATCTCACGCTACGGCTGCTTGGGGGATAGAGCGTGTGCCCCTCTCTTTTTTGGAAGGTCAGCCTGACTGAGGACAAAGGATTTTAAATTGTGCTCTGTGGAATCCTGGACTCCTGCGTAGGCTGCCAAGAGTTCTAGGAAATAACAACAGTAAAATCAGCCATGGACGCTCTCTTATTTTTTAAGGCTCTCTGATGTTAGTTTGGTTGTTAAACTTTTTCTGGGGTTAAAGTATGCATCTAGTGCGAGCAGACCGTGCTCCCTGAATTTTGTTTTAAAAGTTTGCCACAGGCGTGGCATGAGTAGGTTTGGAGGAGCCAGATGAGAGTAGTCACCAGAGACATTCTCTGGTGGTAACTTGTCCCAAACAGAGGTTTATCTATTTGACTAGGATGTCAGCTCCAAGAGGACAGTGCCTGGCAATCGTAGGCACTCAATAAGTGTTTGTTGAATGAGTGAATGAATGAATGAATTTTCTGGCTGCTCTGTGCCTCTGTTGGCCCTACCTGCAGGCTAAATTCTGCTCCAGATTTTGCATCCATTTGGACGTAAGAAGGAATTTTATCAGCAGCTTTACTGTACATGCCTCGTAGGCTTAGAGTCAGGACCCTCAGGCCTGCCTGGGACCAGATGACCCCCTGGTGACCCATTGGCTGACCCCATCATGCTTTGCTGCACAAGACTTGCTCCCAGGGGAATTCCTCGATGCTTGGCTCACCTTTGGGTCCAGCTCTTCCTTTTCCCCTTTGGTGATGACTCTTAGTCCCCCTGATTCAAGGGCAGGAGCTCTGAGATCCTGTCACCCTTGGGTTTCTCTCCAGATGACTGCCTAGCCTCCTAACTCTGGAGTCTTGGCCACCAGCTGAGATGACCAGGTCCCTGGAACTGAAAGCTTTGTAACCTGGCTGCTCCCTGGAACACGCTTCTCTAGCTAGCCAGACCTCCCTCTCAGGGAATTGAGCATATGGATAGGGGTTGGGATGTGTGCTTGTGAAGGTTTGACTCAGTTTCTCTCCTAGAGTGACCCGTAATGCCCCAGATCCCCAAGCCCCAAATCTCCAGAAAGCTCCAGGTTCTCAAACTAGAGTTTAGAGGGAAGTCTCTAATCTCTACCTAAGTGGTCATAGGTAAGTTAACAATAAGACAGCAAGTGCGTCAACTAACAAACACATACAGTGGCTCCTTGGGAAGACACTGGGGCCCCTGGCCTGTTGGCTTCCTATGGTCGTATTTGTAATGAATGAACAAAAACTATTACCCCAAATACTATTACAATTACTTTGGGAAAATCCTTCAGGGTGAGAGAACTTCTTAAAGATCTCTGCCCACTTCCCTCCGTAGGGAGTGAGGGGGAGTCTCTGGCCATCCTAGTGTGGCTCGATGGTGGTGAAGCAGAAGTCCTGGAGGTGACTGCTGGTGAGAATGTGGGGGAAGGGCCCTTGGGGAAGAAAAGAAAAGAACCTCCACAAACAGGGCACCTGGAGAAGTCTCCATGTGGGACAAGCTTGGAAGCAAAGGCTGTAGAAGAGGCAGCTGCTGGAATAGAATTACAGAAGGAAATGTTAAGTGTCATTTGAGTTATGATTGTGATCTCCTTTTGTGTTTCTTAAGAACACAATGAAAAGTTTGAATTATTTTTGGCTGTTGGACTAGTTTATTTGAATGATACACTGTGCTGCCTTCGAACCACTTGGGAACCAGGGATTTTATTCAACAGATATTTTGTGCCAACCACGGGGGTATGACAGTGAGTGATCAAAACCAACCAAAACCCCTCCCTCAAGGGCTTATTAGAAGATATAGAAAGTAAATAAATATGTAGATTATCTCATATATCATAAAGTGATACATACTATGGAAAAAATTAGGCAGGAGAAACAGAGAACTGGAGGGGAGGAACGGGTTGCAAATTTTAAATATGGCAGTCAGGGAACTCCTCTAAGAGAAAGTGACACG
Source organism: Lepilemur ruficaudatus (assembly GCA_963574885.1). Lineage (NCBI taxonomy): Eukaryota > Metazoa > Chordata > Mammalia > Primates > Lepilemuridae > Lepilemur > Lepilemur ruficaudatus. The sequence goes on along the minus strand of CAUYRT010100074.1, from coordinate 2,316 downwards.
GGAGCAAAGATGGAGGATGTGAGGGGATGAGCCAAGCAGGCAAAGTCATGGGAGGGTTCAAGGTCAGGCAGGTTCGTGGGTCAGCAAGGAGGCAGGTGTGGCTGGTGTGGAGAGAGAGCGGTACGAGAGATCAGAGTTACGGGGACCTGGCCCACCAGACTTTGGAAGCTATTGTAAAGCCTGTGGCTTTTCCTCTGGTGATCTCTGAGCAGAGAAGGAATAAACACGACTTTGGTTTTAAAAGCAAGAAAGATGAAAGAAGAGGCAGATATAAGAAGTTAAGAATTATTACAAAAATCCAGGGGATAAAGATGGTGCAATGAATATAGTGAGAAGTGTTTGTGTTTGTTGGCATTATACATCCATGTATCTACTAATTATTTCATTTAACACATCATTTAATGAGTGGTTTCATAAATATTTCTTGAGCCCACACAGAGAATGCAATCTGAAACGGAAGCCACATGCTTCATGATCCTAAGCCCGTCAGCTCTGGAAGCGTCTAAGGAACCAGAGACGGTGGCCTCAGAGAGGGATGAGTGGCAACTTCCTGCTGTAGGATCTATCGAGGAGCATCGTGGATGAGTGTTTGACAGATGACATTGCATGTGGACAGAGGGCCGAGCAGGGGCAAAGGCCTGAGCCAAACAAGGGGAACTGGAGGAATAGGACGTGGTTGGAGCTCGGAGCATGAAAGAGCGTGCTGGAGGCTGCGCCCCGAAGGCAGGTGGGGGGCAGTTGTGAAGGGTGTGGTGATCACCACAGCTGCAGGCTAGGTGGGGTTTGGGGAAGGGCCTCGCTGTAAAGGAAGACCTGCTTCTCCCAGTCACATCTGGGGAAGGAGAGAGCCTGCTTGTCTGTGGCCAATTGGGATACTATTAGAGGCAGAGGGTCAGAGCTGGAAGGGCCCTCAGGGATCACGCAGCTTCTTGCACTCACTGGGAGCCCTGGGGACAGGGGGAATTTTCCAAGGTCACCAGTTAGAAAATGGCAGAACTGGGCTTTTTAATCCTGGAGAGAGCAACCTCTTCCTTCCCTCCTATATCCAGCGGAATGGGGCCTTTCTCTCTGGCATCAGAGGATCTGGTTTCCATCTTAGCAGAAAAGTCATGGATGGCACAGACTTTGCCTCAGAATCAAGCTCGTCTTGGGCTTTTTCTCAGGAATTTTGACCTATGGTCCCTTTTTGCACCTCTTGCCACATGCCTGGATTCGGGACTTGTTCCAGGCTCCAATCTCTTGCTCCTATGACTTGCTTATCTCTGCTTGATGACCCATCTGAGGCTGTCCCAGTTCTGGTCTTTCTTGCTTTCCATCCATCCATCCAACCATCCATCCATCCATCCATCTCCTCTACAAGGCAACTATACCAAAGTCTCATCTCTCTCCCACTCTGAAATATTCTCTTTGTCTCTTCTCCTTTTCTGCATAAATTCTTTTCCTCTTGTCTTTAGTTTTGTTCCTTTCAGTTTTAAATCCTGGTATCTTCCTTATCTTACGTTATCTCCCCTGTTAATTACTCCACTATTCACAAAAATGCTTAGGGACTAATTGGATAATTTGGTTAGAAAGAATCCTTTTGGGAGTGAGGGGGAAGGAGGGAAAGAGGCTGTGAATATTCACACTTTATTATTTTTTCTCTGTCACTTCGGTGTTTCTCATAACAAGTAGGGCCCTGAATTGTAGGTTTGATCCAGACTATGTAGAGTTGAGCTGTTATATCTCCTTCTCCTCCTTCTTCTTTTAACTATGTATTTTCATGCAATAGACAAAGATTTCCACTCTTCAGATTGCAATTTCAGACCACCAAGCGTGAGCTTCCTGGTAAACCAAACACTTATCTTTCTCTTGCATGACACCACCAAGCTATAACAAAGTGGTTTGTTTATTGGTATCCCATTATATCATTTCCCAGGGCTCCAAGTTTAGATCAACATATGACTTCAAATACCACTTCTGTTCTGAATGGCTACCAATTTAATACCTCCAACCTAAATATCTCTCCAGATTTAAGACCCCTTCAGATTGTCACAAAGCTGTCAGTCTCTGATAGTCATTACAAGCTTGGGGTTGAGTCCTAGGCCCATAATTTTCTGGGCATGATCTAAGGTAAGTTACTTAGCTTGTTTTTGTTTGTTTGGTTTGTTAATTAGCTTTTGAGCTTGTTTTTCCTCTGCTGAAAATGGGAGTGAGAATGAATACCACCTGAAGGGGCTGGTGGGAGGATCGAAAGATATAATGGCTATAGATGTGCCTTGTAACTTGGAATGGATGTAAAAATCCATTACAAATCTTCATAGCTTTGTGGGTTGTAGT